>CM031240.1:1043463522-1043573678 GCA_018340775.1 Taxus wallichiana var. yunnanensis
TTCTCTGGTTTTTCTTTGTTGGGTGATGTGGGTTGTGTTCTCTGTCATGGCGTTGGTTTTATTTTCTCTGGCATGTAGATCTTTCTCCCTCAAAACCTATGTGAAGACCGCTGCAATTTTTTTCTTTTTCTTTAACTTGGCGTGGATACTCATTTTCTTTGCTATGGGAGTTTGATTTGTCCATGTCTTTGTGCGGAAACTTGGTTATTTTTGGCTTTTCTTTGTCTCTTTTCCTTCATGTGGGACTGTTGCAATTTTTCTTTTTCTTTTTATCTTGGCAAACGTGGCAGCTTCCTTTCATTTCTCCTTCACGTGAAGATTTCTCTAGTTCATGCAAATACGTGGAAACTTGTATCCTTTGCTATGACATGAAACTTATATCTTTTTGTTGTTTGTTACCTCTCCCTCACATGAAAACTTGTAAGTTTCTATCTCCTTCTTGAATGGGATTGTATAGACTCTTCTAAAAATGTGTGAACTTTTCTTTCTTTAACCATTTTAATCCTCTATATTTGCATATAAATCTAGCAGTGCATGCGTATGACTATTTTGCCAATGTAAAACGTGTAGAAAGTGCTTCTTTTCAGCCTACACGAGCTGTAATTTTCTTTGACACTCATTTTCTGGGTTATGCTGCGTGAGGAATGTGCTATGAAATCTTACAAAAAGATTTCTTTGGAAACGTTCGGGAAATAAGAAGAAATTGGAAATAAAATATCTTGAAGCTTCTTCGCATGAATTTTTCCAATAGTCTTTCACGGAGAAATGGTTATGGGAATTAAAGAAACTTCCCGTAATTTCTTATTTCTTCCCATTGAAATAACCAACTTCCCTTTCTTTGGGTAGTAGGCATTAATTGCCAAGGAAAGATGGAAAAAAACTTAATCGTTCACCCATGGCAAAGACAAAGCAAGCTGGAAATTCCAATCTTATTTCCCCATGTGGGAGATTGAGATATTTTTGCTAGTTTTCCATCCGATTGGGTTGGCAGTCAGTAGGAGAAATTCCACAAGCGGGGAAAACATAAGATTTTGCTAGGAAAGGGAAACCCGGGAGCGGAAAGCCAATTTGGCATTCCTGCAATTGGAGCGTAATTTTAATTTTCCCCGAAATAATAATAAAAAAGTTGTCGATTGATTTTTAATAAATATTAAATCAATATTTATTTAATTAAAAACCCCAAAAATTAATAAAATTAATTTTATTAAATAAAAGGGTAGTAAATTAATTAAATATTAATTAATAAATTATTTATGCGATTTTGCAACCTATTAGGAGGAGTTCTCACATGAAATGGATGAAGCGAAGAACAAAATGATCGGAAGAATAAAGCGATTACGATGAGGGTGATAAATCACGTGAAGGAACACTTTGCAATTTTTTAAAAAAATTATGCTCATTGATTTTGCGAAGTCAAAATTAGGCGATAACAAGTGGTGTACGCTTTAAGCTAAATTACCACCCCATTATGATCTTATAGTGGCATTCACCTTAGGGTACATCACCACTCCCTTCTTACTCATCCCTTAGTGACATACGCGTTAGGCTAAATCATCACCCATCTTCATCCTTTCATCTTATAGTGATATACACTTAGGGCTAAATCATCACTCATACATTCAACAAGTCGTGGTATACGCTTAAGCTATAGGGTCCATGCACATCTTTCCATATGTCTCATCCCCATACACTCATTCCATAATGATATACGCTTAGGGCTAAATCATGACTCTTCCATTCCAATAATTTGTGATGTACGCTTTGGCTATAGGGTTCACACATCTCTTCACATGTCGCATTTCATCACCATTACATACACATACTCATCCTAACGCGCTAGATACAACCAACCCTACTTGACCATTTCTCGATGACGCACTCATTTACAGTTTATTCTTGACTATTGAGGGGGAAAATAAAATGAACCTCACTAGATACACATTCCATCCACTCGGGGGGCATGTTGTTCCTATCATTCCATCTTGCATTCCATTCAATCCATCTACAACATATTGCATTGTCTTGAGCGCATTTACTTTTGCTTACTAGTGGTTTACATGTTCGCTTTCTTACACATGTTAGATTTCTTTCTTATATGTCATTATCATGCACACATGCACATTCACACCTTTGTTTAGTGTGATCGTAGATATATGACTCTACACGCGACATGGATTCTCACCTTTTACCCTTATTATACTGATCATTGGGGCATCCACATTCATCTTATCTAGGTGCTATTGTTTCATTTTGTACTTAGCATCTTATACTACTTGTTCATACACGCTTTGACATATTGGTTATCGCTCTAACATGCTAATGGGTGTTCCATGTGCAACACTTGTTTTGTAGGATTACATATTTCCATGACTACTTGTTTGATTCTACTTATATGCTTTGTTTTCTATTGTATGCGGGATTTTCCCTTTTCTTGTGTGCACACTTGTTTGCTGTTTGTGGCCATGATGGCCTTGAGTATCTTGCGACATCGTGAGTGATGTCCCATGTTTGAAACCCTCTTTGTGCGGTCTGCTTGTTTTCTTTCGTATTTACACTACTTTTTTTAGTAGTTACTACATTGTCTACGTATTTTACACTTGTCTTATTGCATGCTTGTGTTTTCAGGACTAACACATGTTTTGGCTAGCCATACCCTTTTGTACGCGCCTTGGTATCTACCAAGAATTTCCCTTTCCTTGTGGGGTAGAGTTCTATAGGGTAGAGTGTGGTTGGTCTTATTTTGGGGCCGCATTCTCCTTTCGGTGACATCGCATGCATCCCCAAAGAGGGGGGGCATCATTGAGGGTTTTCCTAGTAACACAACGTATTTACACCGATTCACATACAACGAGTGAGTTCAGACTAGTCTATGATCTCCATACACATCGACGTCTACGGGACATGGTGTCCTTTGGTAATTTTCTGAGAGCAATTACAAGCTTGGGGTTTTGTGGGTGTGCCTCTCTACAAAGATTTTTGTACGGTGGCGTCGGATCACCCAAAAATGAGGATTGTATAGAGATCTCTTCACACACTTCAGCAGAACTAATTAAAGGTTGGAGGATACAACGCATTTCCTCCCTATACTTCTTCAACCCGGGGTGGTGTGAGAACACCCAAAAAAAAATGATTCAAAGTATATGATATCCTTCTACACACTTCTCTCAACATGTATCAGTGCACATGTTCCATTTACACTTTTATTCTAGCATATTTTACATTTGCATACTTTACACATTTTTATATACATGTGTATTTTACACGTGTTTTTACATACATACATATTTGACTATTTGCTCATTTTCTCCTTACGGAGTTCGAGCATATGAGAAATATGCGGATCAAATTGGAGGCAACAATAACAACAAAAACAATAATGACAATGACAACACACCGCTACAGGCACTTGCCTTTACTACTCATGCAAGTACACTACATACAATAACAACTACACATGTGTTTCACCCTAGGTTCACTCTCATCACTTTTTATGCACATTTTTCATCTTTAGAATCCACGCTCCTCCACATTTTTTTATTTTTTCATTCCATGCTTGAGTCTAGTCCATCGGCATGTCTTCTTATACACTCTACATGGATATCAGGTACGCATCTCTATCTACTTTATGTTACCGAGCGTTCCGCTCACCAACATAAAGTGGGGAAAAATATAGACACAAAATTATGCACTTTAGAAATTATTTAGCCCGGTCTTATACTACTATTTAGAAGGTTCTCAAGTGAATAAATTACTAATTAATCCCACCTTTTGGCCATCTTTATTTTATATTTTATTTTGTCATTCCCGGATATTTTCTTGCACTTATCCATCCATTTCGCAACTACCCCGTCATTCTAGCCTAAAATCAGGGTGCCCTGACCTATCTTGGGGTGCCCCTGGTCCCACCCTTGGCGCTCCGATCTATGTTTCTATTTTTCGCTTCTTTTTGGGGCCTTTCTAGTTGTTTTCATCGTTATCCTTTTCATAGTTGGGCTTGTCAAGATTAATTATGAAATTAAGCTTGAGAGCCCTATAAATATAAAGTTATAAGACCATAATAAGGGTCCTAACATCACATACTACTATCACTCCATCTAGAGTTGCATCCATTGCATCACTTACATCCACATAATGTCGGGCATCAAGGCTAGGAGGTCTACATCAACACACACAACATAGGGGGAGGGATTCTATTCTACATTGTTCCATGCACACATGCTATTTACATTTTCTATAGTTACTATTTCTTGCTCCTTCACAAAGTGCGACTGACACAAGAGCACCTAGGACACGAGATGCACACACCCACCATAACTACATCCGGGTCCAAAATGTAGTGCAACGCTCAGTGATAAGACCGCTAGTTTAGTGGCCGACATCGGATCGACCCATTCATTCTGTATCTTTATTTTTCCTAGGGTTTGATACTTCCTCTTGTATTGCAAGTCATTATTCAACTCATCCGATGAATCTAGTATGACAAACATGTAGAGTTTTAGATCAAATTTTGACCATACAAAACTCATATATAGAGCTTTACGAGAGATCGGGGTGACTAATTTGTAGACCAGGGAACCTCGGGACACCCCAGTACCTTCTTGGACACCAAATTCAGTTCATATCTTCTAGATCTGGTCTTCACAGGGTTTCTGAGTGATCATTTACACTTCCAGATCATGTTTCTAGACCTGCAACAACTTGCGACAGTCTCTTCAAATCAGCTAAGCCATTTCCTTTCCTTCTCTTGCATATTTAGGGTTTTGTTTCACTTAGAATAATTAATTACACTTATTCCATATTATTCTAGTTTCATTTATACAACATTTTAGTCCTCCTAATTAGATTAACTAGTGGCTATACTTTCATAGTATAGTTACTATTTTTGTTAATCCGTAACACATCAAAAGCGATTCTTGTAATGGATATTTATCTCCCTTTTAACATTTTTTTGGATAACTATGGATCCATGAGATAAAAATGTTTCATTTAGGATCCATCAATGTATCAAATTCCCCATTCGACATATAAGTTGAATCCTTGATGACCCTTAACCCTTCCAATAAAGCAAGTTCTTGGAGGGACATTATCATAGTAATGTTTATTGCCTAGTACCATGGAACACTCTAGAAAGCCACATGTTGTCACATCCTCATTATCCTACATCCATCCCAATGATCTTCCATCAACTTTTGAAGCTTCACCAATTGAATCCCATGTTAAGGGAATCCCAAAAGGATGTGTTGAATATAAACTTCAAGACACATTCCATAATGGAAATCTTTCTACACCACCAAAAATTTATGGAAGTCCTACCTTGAGGATCTTTGAAAGTAACAACATATCAGCTCATTGCAAAACCTTTTAACTACTTTGGTTGTCTCATATGACCCTTACTAGTAGATTTAAGGCTCATATGACTCTTGGTTGTCTCATGATGAAGTATACTCCTGCTATCAACACCCATAATATAAAAATCCTATTGAATGTGTAAAAGCATAAATACAAAGGAAAAGGTAATGCCTCCTAAAAAAAGGAATTATGGAACCTCGTATCTTGAATATCCCCTGCCATGTCTTGGTTTAGGATACAAACCACTAGGTGGTGACTCACATGATGAAACCATGGAATTTTCTCGGTATCTCATAGATTCCTCCTCTAGAGACAACATTTAAACAAGTTACATCCATAATTAGTATGATGACCTTTCCACCACTAACTTTTTCACTAACACCATTGTCTTAACCATCAATTTTGACATATATTATCCTTCCCTCATCAATTAGGACCAACAAGATCCTCCATCATTTGATTTATTTCAAAACACTAATGCAATCATTAAATTTATGGGACTCAAAGATCATATTCTAGCTAAAGATCATAATAAATTCTTCGAGATTAACTTGGATAGATGTTCCTACTTTGGGGAACAAGTGGAATTCCTTAGTCGCTCAAAAAATTCAAAAATACAAAATAATGAAAAAAACAAAAAAACAAAATATAGAGTCCTCTAGTGAAAAATTCTCTAAGGAATTATTGGACAAGAAAAGCAAAAATAAATAAAAATAAAGATGTATCATTAGTGAAAACCTCTTTGAGGAATCAATGTACATGGAATTCCATTTTTCTTTGAGCCTAACATCGAAGAATGTCAAATCCCTAAAAATTACAACATGATCACTCTCATAGTCTAGAATAATCATAATAAGTTGAAGAGCTACTCATAGATTTCCCGAATGACATGTGGAACAAATCAACATCATTGGTCGAGGACACAATTGATGTCAATATCAATACCAACTAATAATTGAGAATCATAAAACCTAGGGTTACTCTTACTCCCAATAGCATAAGGAATTCATATTAATCCTCAAAGAGTATGCAAACATATTCATGTGGTCATATGTAAATTTGTTAAGCTTAGATCCATCCCTAGTGGTCCATCACCTTGTGGTACCTCCCAATGTAAAACTAGTCAAATAAAAACTAAAGAGAATGCATATGAAAAATAGCTCTATTGGTCAAAGAAGAACTACAAAATATTTGGGATGTGGGATTTACCCGCCCATTTGACAACTTTGAATGAATCTCCTACATTATCCCCATATACAAGCCTCTGCTGGACACATCTATATTTGCTCTAATTTCAAAGTGGCATCAACAAATCATTCCTTACGGATGCTTTTCAACTTCTAAATATTAATAGGATCATAGATTCAACAACTGGACACGAAGTTCTATCACTCATGGATGAATTTTCTGGATATAATAAAATAAAAATTGCACCGGAGGACTAACAAAAGACAACATTCACCACCCTATGGAGAATTTTCACTATAAAGTGATGTTATTCCACCTCAAGAATGTCGGTGCAACCTATCAAAGAGAAATGAAGGTCATATTTTATGATATGATGCATGACATCATTGAGACTATGTAGATTATATTTTGGGAAAATATAAAACCAAGGTAGAAATCTGTAGTGCTTAGAAGAATATTTGAACGAATAAAAGAGCATAAAGTTCAATTAAATCCTAGGGAATGTGTTGTTGGGGTTACATAAAGAAAATAATTAGTGTTCATTGTATCTAGGTACGACATAGAGGTTGATCCATCCAAGGTTAAATACGTTAATGAAACACCTCCACCTCAAAATATCAAACATTTGTGTAGTCTAGAAGGGAAAATTCAATTCATCCATAGGTTTATATCGTAGCTAGCTGACAAATGTTAACCATTCACTCACCTTCTCAATAAATGGACAATATTTGATTGCAATTAGGATTGTCAAAAAGCATTTGAAGCAATCAAACAATATCTTCTCCATCCACCGGTGTTTTCCCCACCAATTCCTAGAGAACCGTTGATCTTATATATATCAGCCACTCAAAGTGTGTTAGGATCTCTATTGGGACAACATGATGAACAAGATGAGGAACATTTCATGTACAAATTTAACGAGTAACCTTGTGTAGACACCAAATTTAGGTCACACTCCCCCTTTACCCACATGTATATTAATTTAATTACCCAAATTAAATTAATACCCATGATCACAATATTCATTATTTAATTACCTTAATTAAACTAACTTCCACCTCACCTAGACACCTCACCCCACCACCTCACCTAGACACCTCATCACAAACCTATTCTTAGCATATTTCCTTTTACTAGGACTCAATATCCACTCACCATAACTAACTAAGACTTAGTCATACCTACCTTAATTAACTAAGACTTAGTTCAACCCTAAAATCACATACCTATTCTTCCTCTAACCACATTCCCGCTTATCTAAGTGCAACATTCCATTTTAATCCATGAGAATAAATAGAGTCCAAAAAGATTGCAAAGATTTGTCATTTTTAGTAAACCTAGGATTTCCCACCTTAACTAACGCTGGTCAACCCTAAACGACGCCGGTCACCCTAAACCATCGTCGGTTACCATATATTCACTTTGGTAACCTTGTTTGAGAGGTTGGAAGAATTATTCAAGTTTTGGAGAAGAGATATCTAAATGCAAGCACACACCAGAGCACTCCTACACATCCAGACACACTGAACCAATAATCAAGCATTCACGGAAACATTTCATGAAAAACAAGTTGCAACATCGATAACCGGTTACACGGATCAACCATCACCTCCATCCAATAACCAGGTCTACAAACACCAGTAAGTACCTTTAGATATGCACCCTCCCATATTTATTTAGATTAGTTTCTTCATGTTTGTTTGAGGGTTCTAGTCTCCCTTACATCCCACCATCTCTCACCCTCCTACAAATCCCTCCATCCAATCACCTACAACCTTTTAACCCCCATACCTGACTCCAGACACCTCTGACTACTCCAACATTTCCATCTACCTCCCCATTACTTGTTCATTCTTTGGGAAATCTCAAAGAATCACCAAAACCCACCTTCACTAAGTTTCCATCAGCCTGACCTACCGACGGTTAACCCGAACCGTCGTCGGTTTCCCCTCAACCGAAATCGGTCATACCATACCGACATCGGTCTCTATGTCTGGAAAACTGCCTATAACAACAACCTCATACCTTTCACCCAAATAACCCAAATCACCTAAAGCTTGACCCTAACCTATCCCCACCACTTTATTTACCTATTTGACTTCCATATCTGATCATAACCTAGCTTGTTAGATTATATTTGTTTATTGTACTTGAATGAGATACCTAAATCATATCAACTATAGTAGGACATTATTGGTTCATATTATTTCTTGCATTAAGTTGTTTTAAACAGTGGATTGACAACCATCTAGGAAGTATCACACTTCTCGGATCTAGCATACGCTAGGTAGTCCACTGACATATATTGTTTAATATTCCTTTTGTGGTATTGTTTGTATTCGTAGGTAGTTCCTCCTAGAAAAAGGAAGTTCTCACAATCAGCATTGGATTGGGAAATCAGAACGCGTGCACTCTACCTTCTACCTTCACTCACAGGTATTCCTCCTTACCCTTACCTTATTTGTTTTGCTCTTACGTACGCACACTATTTGGTGAAACATTTTGGCACGCCCAGTGGGACCCATTTGGGTTCTTTGCATTGTTCATTCTTAGGGAATCATTTTGTGTTTATTTCTTTTTGAAAGATATTTCACATTAAATATTCTCCCCTAGAAACATTCTTCTTCTCCTATCTATCTCAGTGACACTTGTAGTTTGGATTAAAAAGAACACTTCTTTTTTATTTTGTATTGCATTAGTGAAAGACATACTCTTTCCTATTCATTATTTCTCTCATCAAATATAATTTGTGGATTTGGGTTTAAAATCTTGTTGCATTTCATCCTTGTATGCTGCATTATTTAGCTCACATTTAAAAATGAGGGCAACCTATATCTTTGGAAGTCATGCCCAATTGATGGTTGACACAATTGAACCGTAGAAAGCACATTTCTCTCTTCTCTCTCTTTGCCAAACCACACAAATTTGAATATACACATATTCTTAAACAACATCCCACGGAAGAAGTTGTCAATGATCACACGATCAGAGGATTGACAAGTAGGAACCCAGCTGGTTTCTCTGTCCAGTCATAACTCAGAGAAAGGACCGCCCCGCCATAACATAACCTGAAACCTCACCTTTTAGATTTTATTCTTCGTAGGATGCCTTCCCAACCAAAAACTCTATTCTAAATTCACAAGTCATTCTAAATAGCATAAGCTAAAACAAACATAAATTCACTTTTAGGATTACGTGTTTTTCTTAGCTTTGTTCTTGACTTGTGTTTTGAGGTGTGAGTTACGATTCTTCATTTTCTTCTTCCTTTTGCACTCCCCATCATAGCTGGAGTATTTTTGTTATTTATGAGTGTGTCGGGACCTTATTTGGTCATTCTTAGACTTTTGGGTTGATTCTTTATCTATTTTTAATTTACAAACATCCACTTTTCCTTATTTCCTCTCATTTCACAAGATGTCGGCATCGGTCCAACGACCATTGTCGGTTACACATCGACCATCTACGGTTTGCTTAAGCGGTGTCGACTTTACGGCTATTTTGGTTATTTTACTTGAAACAACATTCATCATTTTTTTTGCTTTTGGTCCTTAGAACACCATCATATCCCCCAACTTTCTAGTATCTTTGTTAGGTACAATTTCCCCAACTTGTACTCATCAATTTTATTTCATTTGCTGAAACTGGTACTTTCCATAGTGATCAATATCAATTATCATAATCATCGTCGGTTCACCTATAACCGTCATTGGCCATATTGACCATCGTTAGTTTCGTGTTTGATTTTTAATCAAAACACTGACCATATTTCCCGGACTTTGTCCTTCTCTTCTTCTATTGTTTTCTATGTCATTTACAGAATACAATTTTACCAGGTCAACACTAATTCACATGGTGTTGACTCATAGCCAAACTATCATCCTAGTATTTCATGCCAGTCATTAAGCACTTCCACCTAGTCCATCACCGTCATCCATCCTGTCACCTATGGATCCGACTCACCTACCCCACATCGCTACCGACGATGAGGAGTTCGCAAGACTCCTTGATCGAATCCCACTCTCTCACCCACTCATCTATCGATATTCCTTAGGATAGTTAATATATGACATGCCTGTATCTATCCCTCTTGCCTTCGTACCCACTACGTGTTAGCTACCACTAGTTCGACGTTGCACTCATCCGCACCACCCCTTATGGTTTCTCAGTTAGGTTCCACCTCTACCATAACTGCCACCTCAATGACTTCTATTGCACCGTGACATCAACAGTTCCTTCACCAAATGCCTTGAGCATAGCCCCATCGCCTCCTTTTCTTGTATGTACGGTGTGACGTCACAACCACCTCCGATGTCAACAACCCACACCCCTTTCCAAAATCTGGTTCTTTCTATCCCTCAGTCTTTACCACCCATTACCACAAGAGTCATTGTGACCACCCCACCTATTTACATGCATCACTAACACCCCCAATCTCGTCTATCACTTATTTAGGGTACATTCCACCTATATATATACCCCTTTGCAGTTTTCATATTCCGCACCCTCATGTATTGGGATGCCATCTACATCATACACCCATTATCAACCTCCCTTTACTATGAGAGGCACCCATTCCTCACAACCCACCAATGACCTCATTAGGATGATGATGGAAAAGATGCAGAAATTAGAGGCATCAATTTTTGGCTCTCATAACTCCCTGAACTATGACAAAATTTGTAATGAGCTTATTCATCCATCCATTCCTATTCACTGTATCTTGTGCATTGGGAAATGCCTAAATTCAACCATTTTAATAGTAAAGAAGACCCACAACATCACTTGTGGTCATTCAAACATGGGTGCTACGTAATTTCCCATGACGATGCTTTTCTCTTACGAACATTTCCCATGTCCCTAATAGGACCTACCTTAGAATTGTATACCAGTTTACCTAGACATTCCATCTAATCCTTCAACCAAGTGGCTCAAGCATTCCTAGACCACTTCTCGATCAATGTAGTCAAAAAGGTCACCATGACCGACCTATATTTGACACGATAGTATGAAGACAAATCTATTGTAAATTTCGTTGCCCACTGGCAGAGTCTTATCAACCAATTGACATTCCAACTACCTCAAACTGAACTTATTGAGTTGTTCACTAGAGCTTGTTCCAGACACATCTCACCAACTCTGCAGGTCCAAACCTTCTAAACCTTTGATGAAGCATTCACCATGGCACAAAAGCTGGAAATTCACGCCATTGAAGAAAAGAAAATCCAATTACGAAACAAGAACGCCCTGTTCAAATCAAACGATTCTTCTTCATCTTCAAAACCTCAAAATAACTATTAAAAGACCAAAGGATCTACCAATGTGGTAGTCCTCAAGGTAGGTCCACCTCATCCTTCTAATCAAGCCCAACCTTCTTCCAATCTTTCCCTGTCTAGGCCTTTCAGCTCCGGTGGGAGCAACATAAGTACACATCAATTGGAGAATCCTAATCTTGAGTCTTAGAAAAGCTTCCAAAAGCGGAACCATTACACTTCCCCCTATAAAACCTCATACAGGTTTCGATCCCGCTCATTCTATGCCTGCATGGTATAAAGAACATGACTACTGTAATTACCATCGCGTCAAAGGCCATAAAGAACGGTAATTACATAACTTTTAAGAACATTTTCCAAGAGATGATAGATAATGGAGATCTCGTCATGGACAACCCGAATGCGCTGGAAAATCAAAATTTGTACATCTTTAAAAAGTCATTCCCTAACCATAAACCATCATCTAATAAAAATAGTGAACCTTCATCCAAATGACAATAATGTTTGTGAATTCCATGTAGTTTTTGATATCATACCGACTGTTCCTCAAATCCCACCTATTTCGTCTATTGAGGAAATTCTAGCATGAGCTCCTCTACCCATAGAGGAGCATACCTCTTCCACTCCTTCACCCCTAGAGGAGTCCCTTCATCTCTCCCTTCACCCATGAAGGAACCCACACTTTCTACCGATGTCATTCCACCATCTACCTCACAACCTACCGAGCAGTCACTACTTTTAAATCTCTCATCCATAAGAGAATCATCATCGTCTTCTCCTCCACCAAGGAAGAAGTCTACATCACCCCACCTATTATCTCTCCTACCCATGGGAGACTCGTCAGACATGCCACTACCTATTGGGGGTAGTTCTCCCTCAGCATCCCAAGACCCCATTGACATGATCTCAACTCTTTTTCCTACAAAGTTCGAGGCTAGCCAATTCCCCTGTCTCATGAGACATATTTCTGAGGATTGCCACCAAAACAACTCCATCTTCTTCTTAGTAGTCCTGATTTCATGGCTAGATGATCACTTGGATTACGTCGATAGGTCCATGCTCGAGGATGTCTCTCGGCTCCCCTTTTCAAACCAAATGCAAATGTTTCATGAGGATACTTCCACAATCTACCCAAGGGTATTTTCAGCAATCGGATTGACATTGACCATGCCTATTGAAATGACTTCTTCTTCATCATCTCTACCTACATCCAAACCTCTACCCATGAATAAAACCATTCCCATACCTAAATACTTACCCACACCTATATCTTCACCGTATCTAGTCCCGTCACTACCTTGGGTGTCATGCCGAAATCAAGCCTTACTCACCCATCTATCAAATTGGACTTAGCCACGTGTTCCCAAACCCACACCAACATTATTCCTCAACCTAAAAGGAAGACCCAAACCTCTAGGCGTCATACACCGGTCTCACATACCACACCTTTTTCATATTTTCCCCTTCTATCCATCCTAGGACCTCAGCCATCAACCCTGGCCAAGAAGCCTCCTGCCCAAAGCCAATCAAAGCTAAAAAACCTCTTTGCTTCATCATGATCCTTCATTACACCTCATTTACCTATACAAAAAGAACCTTGCCCCAACCCATACATTTCTTACCACCTATACCTCCACCAGTTACTATCCCCTCAACTTTACCTATACGACTTCAACCCATACCATCCACCCAACCTCTACCAATCACTTCCACCACAATTCGGTTGTCCCCATGGGTAACTCGTCCTCTTCCACCATTTGTTTTCCCTTCTGCATCCCGTACTCCCATGTCACCTCTACCCAAGAAGGTGCAACCCAAAGATAAGAACCCACTACCCTCCAATAAGGTAGTCAAACCAACAAAACCTTCTAGTGCTAGTTCTTCTACCACATCTTTACCTAAACAGATGCCATCAAAACCTAAGACAATACCACTTACCAAACCAATGGACCAACCCATTCCTCCTCCTATAAAACCTCTTCCCTCATGATCATCCGCACCCTTACCCAAACCCATGCTCACGTCCCATTGTGATCCGTTAGCAAGGTCCTACGCTAACATTTTAACCAATCTCTTAGAGACTTTTGTCATCACATTACCGCCACTTTGACCTTACGATCCTCTCAAACCCAAACCAAAAGGGTTTGATGAAACCAAGATTTTTGCCTATCATTGTGTGTCAGGACATGATGTAGAAAATTGTAAGGCTTTAAAGACCGTTCTTCTCCAACTTTTTCCTCTTGAACAAAACTTCGACGATGATGACCTTTTAGATGAGGACCATGTTCCACCTTCACCTATCACCACACATCATCATCCCTTGCTTCTTCAATGACCAACATCTCCACCCCCACAACCCTTTTTTCCACCTCCAAAATTCAAGATCAACATGGTCCATATCAAAGAATTGGCCAAATCACCACCCAAATGTTGGTGTTCCCAACTCACTTCACAAGGATTTTCCCCACCATTAGGTTTTTTCCCATCATGTCATTACACCACTCATCCTACACCTTCTCCATTTACCACCTCCCTCAGATTAACATGGTCCAATTTGTCACATGTGCTCAGAAAGAGAAAGAAAAAGAAAAAGAAACTAGCCCATCAACCAACCCCATGCCCAATATACCATCTGCACCCACACCCAAAATCACCATCCAAGGACCTACATACCCTATCTCTGATGGGGTCACCCATCACGCAATGATAAAATAATTACATTAGTCCCCTCTAAAGATGTCTTTGTATGATCTCGTCTAAACTTCTGAATCTCATAGACAAGCCCTTATAGAGGTTTTGTAATCCATTAAAGTTTTACCCAATGACCCCACACTAGTGGCCTCCATTATCACCCCTCACCACGTAGCCTCACTTACCAAATCATCTCCTTCTTCTACCCCCATACCTACTAATCAAGTTATCATCCTCAATTTCTCTGATGAGGAGATTGTACCTCTCTAGTCAGATGATCCTGATCCTACCCTTTTCATTTATGTCTATATTGATAACATATGCGTACGACGTGTCATGATCGATGGTGGTGCTAGCATTAACATCATCTCCTCCCACGCGTATAATCAAATGCACATCCCTTCTAATTATATGCATAATAACCCAGTTATGTTGTGTTCCTTCAATGACGCCATCACCTCCACCCTTGGCACCATTATTCTTCACGTTTGCATAGGCCCTCGCACTATCCCGAACTATTCTATGTCTTAGAGGGAGAGTTCTAGTATAACCTATTTCTCGACAGACCTTGGATTTACGTCATGGGTTGTGTCCCTTCAACTTTACACCACTATGTAAAATTCAAACATGAAGGACATAACTATACCATCCCCCGACTCGTTGCCATTCAAAACTTGTAACATGTTGTACCAATCCAACGATGTACTTTTACTAGTCAAGGCATCTGCCACTATCCGCACTTCTCCTTCACCCACGAACCCATCCACCAATGCTACCACCACCTCTCCCACATCTAACTCTTCTATTCTTACTACCGCCTTAGCCTCTGCAGCTGAACGCTCTACTTCCCAACCAATTGCTACCCCGCCTGCCTAATAATCTAGTGATTTTTTTATCCCCACCAATGACATATCAACTACTAATCCCTTAAAAGGTTTTTTTCAATGCCTCACTCCGGGGGAGTACCGCCTCTACAATATCAACACATTCCTCACTATGCAAGAGTATGGAAACCTACGCCAACATCATTGTTATGACTATCGCATAGGAGAGGTTTTCCCTTATGGTACTCCCCACCTTCACACTAACTTAACACATGGGGGACTTGATACTACCACTTATTCACCCGAACCTCCACCCCAAACACGACTGTTTTCATCTAGCCTTTAGTATCTCACTAACTGTGGCTTCACCCACACTTTCCTTCACCATTGTGCATGGAAAGGCTATGGTTTCAATTTTTATGAACAAGGCTGTCATACTATCATTTCATGTACCACCCGTAAACACAATCATCACAGTGGTATTGTCTTTGCTGCACCACCTTCCAAGAAGGCCCATGTAGACCTCATTTAGGAAGACAAACCTTCTTCATCCCATTCACCAACTTCACCACCATCACCCACGGAGTTCATAGATCCTAAATATATTCCTCCTAACTTTTTTTTTCGTAAACACGGTCTCCCTGGGACCTTTGACCTATCAACACGATGACGAGATTCCCTCTTCTCTTCCCTTCCTATATCTTGACATGATTGATGACGATACACCTTTTATTAACGTCATTTAATGTCAGGACAATGATTCTATCCTCATCTACCTTGGTGCGGAAGATTCTTATATTCACTAGTTGTTACCTTCTGAGATGCAAACCATGTTGAATGAATCAACTATCAAAATCAACATTAACACTCAGGATGACCCACACATTCTAAAGATAGGCCATTATTTAGATGTCTTGAACATGAAGCTTTTACCTCTTTCATCCGGGACCATAACAACACTTTTTCTTGGTCCTATGCTGATATTCCCAGTATTGACCCAAACATTGTGGTCCACAATATTGTTACCATTCCTGATGCCAAACCCATAAAACAAAAGCTACGGAAAATGCATCCTCACATTTCCCTTCTTGTCAAAGAAGAACTTCAACACCTTCTCTCGGTTTCCTTTATCCTACCCATTGACTATCCCTAATGGATTTCTAACATTGTTCCTATCACAAAAGTGACAGGGGGACTCCGCATTTTCACGGATTACGTGATCTCAACCTCGCTTGCCCCAAATATGATTTTCTCGCTACCTGTGCATCGATTAACTAAGCTTGGTTGATCTCATCGCCGCCATGAAATTCTATCACTCATGGAAAGTTTCTCGGATTATAATCAAATACTACTCGCTCTAGAAGATAAACACAAAATTTTCTTCATCACTCCTTGGGGCCTTCTTTGCTATCGAGTCATGCCTTTTGGCCTTAAAAATTCTGGTTCTACATATCAGCGAGCCATGAATTATATCTTCCATGACATCATGTATCACATATTGGAATATTACGTGGATGACCTTCTTTCCAAAACTAGACATCGGGCCAAACACCTCAAAATCCTTAAGGTCATATTTGACCACCTCATCAAGTATTGTGTTTACCTTTGACCTAAGAAGTGTGTCTTTGTGGTACTTTCAGGAAAACTCCTTGGTTTCATCATTTCTTTGCATGGCATAGAAGTTGATCATGCTAAAGTGAAGGCTATTATCGAAATGCCTCCGCCTACTAATCTCCATCAACTTCAAAGTTTGCAAGGTAAGTTACAATCTATCCATTAGTTCATTTCAAAATTTCGACCACTGTCAACCATTTCATCATCTCCTCAAGAAGGACGTCTCATTCAAATGGGATGATGAATACCACAAAGCCTTTGACGCCTTAAAACAATACCTTCTTCAACCACCAATGCTCATTCCTCCTAAGGATGACCAACCCTTTTACCTATACATTTATGCTACTAACCATTCCTTAGGTGCCATGCTCGCTCATCGCAATAAGCAACACAGGGAGAAAGCAGTTTATTACATAAGCCACACACTTCTAGACTACGAGACTAGGTACACCCATGCTGAAAAACTTTTCTTAGCCTTAGTTTTTGTCACCACTAAACTACGTCATTACCTACTCAACCACAAAACCTTTGTCGTCACTAACACTGACCCTCTACATTATATGTACACCAAACCCTACCAACATCAACGTGCTGCATGTTGGCTCATGCTTCTTGCAGACCTTGACCTTGAATTCATCCATCAAAAGTCTCAAAAGGCCAAGCTAGTGTCGACAAACTAGCAGACACACCTCTTTCCATAAATCAACCCTCAAACTTTGATTTCCCCAACGAATCCATTACTACCCTCTCTTTGGATGATACCACTTACCAAATGACCTTACTCTTTGATGGTTTCGAATGTCAGCATGGAGGTGGTACATGTGTTATCCTCATTCCTCTTGATGGTGAACTTATGTCATTATCTTTCAAACTAGATTTTGAGTGTACTAACAACATCGCCGAATATGAAGCACTCGTATTAGGACTTCAAACCACCATCTCTCTAGATGTTAAATAACTTAATATCTATGGTGATTCCCAACTAGTTGTAAACCAAGTCAATGGTATATACCAGTTGTCGTAATGAAATACTATAAAAGTACAAATGTCATGTCGACATGCTTTTGACTCCCCATTTTAAAATACCAAAACAAGGGAATTTTTTTTTTTTTTTTTTTGATAACGTTCTCTGTTATGAATTACAAAATTCAAACACACGTTCAAGTTTTAATAATTGTTCTCTGCCCAAACAACACAGTTTGGATCACACAATTTCTTTTTAAAACGAATGTTCCCTGTTCGCATATTTACAATATGGAACACACATTCAATGCCATTCAATCTTATAAATGATTCTATATCTGCTGCGTAAATGACTCGAGGAACTGCCGATCTTCCATTTTCATGGCTCGGAGTTTCAACGATCCTTCATTTCATGACTCGGCAACAACCGATCCTTCATGTTCATGACTCGGCAACAACCGATCCTTCATGTTCGTTTATGCATGGTATATTATATATACCTGTTCTCATAACCGTTTCCGGTTATCGAAGTGATCCATTTAAGAAGCCTATCTGAATATCTGTTACTGATATTCATCTGACATCCTGCATCTTAAATTAAGTGATAAGGACAACGCAACCAGCAATTGCGATACTTTGGCCAAAGATTTTCACATGCTTTGCATGATCATATTCCTGGATGTGATACACATCAACGGAATACGTCCTTCACTTCACTTCACCTGTTATCTAGAATGGTCTTTCCTGGTTCCTACCAGTCCTCTTCATTTAAGGTTAGTTTAAACTTCCAATTACAGTTAGTAATATGAACGAATATAGGAAGGCACTCCCGGTAACTAAAGATACGCAGACATACGGTGTCGTTTCCCCACGACCCCGTGTGTCTAGTTATCTTTAGTATTCCGGAGTCACTCCGTATACCAGATCATACTCCTATCCCCTGCCAACAGTTACACATTCAGCCTATGTATTCTTGATGTTTTAATTCGGGAGGGCATTGCAATATGTCAGCTGCAACAGTGTGTCGTCATGAAGACCCCGTCTTCATGGAGACACCTTGCTGTAGCTGGCGTATGCCAATGTCCTACAGAATTCTCCCATCGAGAATACACATCCTGCTCAAGTGCTTAGGATACGATTTAATAATTAAAATCAACTTTCAGCATCCACGCTGATCCCTTGATCCTCGTTTCCATTGCAATTGCATATAGGGCTAAGAGGGACTAAATCCGTCCATTAGCTTGCTATGCATCTTCTCCTTCGTATCGAAGGGCTACATTTCCCTACTTGGTTCACTTCTTAATCATTGGATTAAGCAGTCCGTACCGACGGACGTGATAAGTTTAACCTATTAAACTTAGCCAAGATTTTCCAACTGCAACTAAATTCAGAATTCTAACTTATTAGACGTCATTTAAACGAGGTCTAATTCCCAAGAAATGTATTCATTTGTTCTCCTTAACGTTATATGGTTAAGGTCCATTAGTTTTGGATATACTTATCCTATATCCTTTATTCTGAATTTAACACACGAGATCATTAATGGAGCTCGAAAGCGAAGTTCGATTACTCCAAAGTTTAATTGGTATTCCTTAGCTCCTAAGCTAATCCCGAATACCTTCCAATTATGGAATCATATTCTTCCTAATCCTTATAATGTCAATTAAAAATTCATCTTTACCCAAGTATGAATTAATTGCATTTTTCAACTTAAAAGTTGCATTTAGGTAAGAATAGATATCAGTTTCCATTTAACATCCATCCAAGGACAATTAAACAAATCCAATCAAGAAATAACATTATATTTCCAATTTAGACAACAATTCAAACTGATATAAACATTAAAATATCACACATGTAATTGTATTCAATATTTCATGTCATAATCCGTACAATTGCCAATCCAGCTGATTGGGCATGGTTTACATAAATCATCCATACAACTCATAGATAGAAGAATATACTTTCTTCTTTTCACAATTCCTCGAAGAGGAATAAAAGCGACAATTACAATACATCATCAACTAATCAAGAAGCATCAGAAAATAGCCAAGTCTTCATTCTAATCAAATTCCATCTGCAAAATGAATTGCATGGGTCAGTTCAATGAACTGAGCATATTAAGCACTTATCCTTAAAATAAGGTGCTTCAACTAACTGTCTCAATAAAAGAACCCTGCTTTTATGAAACGACAGTAAAACATCAATCACGAAATAGGCACAAAAGAAAGATCAGCATAACAACTGAACTATCAAAATATCATCACAATCAGCCAAAGAACTGCTGTCCCGTTTTCCACATAACTGTTACAAGTCTCAATTTACAATATTTGTAAAGTTAGGAATACAAGTAGCTTACTGCTGATATAACATACTGTTATCCTTTCCACGCCTTTCATTAATAATAAATGCAAAGGATGAAACTAACTGAAATGTAAATCCATTACTTTCCTTTCAGTTCGTGCATCACATTAGATTCCAAACAATCAAGTACAGACAAGAAAGCAAACAACAATGCATATAGTTGCTCCCATCTAAGCACTATAAAAATTCATTATTCACGAATTACCGATTTCCAACTGAATGAAGGAAGAAAATATCATTTTTCCAAGTCATTCATTCATATCTCTATTTCTTTCCAATTGGCTGTTCTGAAAATGGAATCCAAACGAGACACAATCAAAATAACAGTTCAGAGTGAAACTTACAAAATCCATTCGGAATTCACTTTCCAGCAGCAAGAATAATTTCATTTATAATCCGCTTTAAATGAAAATAGGGAAGAATTCATCATCCATATCCATACTTTATTTGAATCAGGCTCATATGAAAATCCAAAACAGGTTAGTACCTCATTATGATCATCCAGGATCAAACAGTACAAGGATGTAAACCATATTTTTACCATACTAAAAGAAACCATATTTCTTTCACTGTATGCTAAACAGACAAACAACATTTCAATCATGCAGTCAATTAATCACATGATTTCCTAATCCTATGAACGTATCCCGTTCAAAATAACATTTTATTCATTGTTGTTACCTACAAGAAATCCAATATTCACATGACTATGAATTTCAACAAGTTAGAACAGCAGACAGAAGATGAATTCATATGCACAGTAAAGCTCCAATGTTATTTTCAGAGTCCAAATGGCAAAAAGAGAAAAATCCATTTCCCTATAATTTCATTAATGAAACAATCATTTTGTTCAGAATGAAATCAAACATCCAAATCGTGTTTATCTTAGCATGACAGTTCAACTTATAAAGATAACAGAACAATCGTTCTTATTGAAAAGCAAACTCACATAGCCTGTACAGTTTCAATCCAATATACCACGAACAATGAATATCCAATTCGAGTTCTATCTCGATCAACCGTTAGCTCCAAAAACAACATTCTCCATTTACTTAATGAGGTACAGAACTCAAAATATAATATTCGTACATCAATACCTCTATAAAGACAAACCCGCATAGGGTGTTAATTGCGTAAGCTTGGTACAGTCAGGGCAGACTCAGAAAACAAGCTAATTCCCACATTTTCCATTTATTTGTACAGAAATCCAAGTCAAGTTCACATTCACAACAGTTCAATTCAGAAGGTCAAACCACAACTACAAGACGCAATGGAATCAACTTTCCATCATAGCAAGAAGAAAATATAATCTTTCATTGCACAGAATACAGAATCAATTTGTAACCGTGTCTACAGTCCGAACGGGGAGACCGAACAACATCCAAAAAACACAATAAAACCATCTTATCCTCTCAAAGCAAGGGAAACACAATCCATCAATAACCTCGGAGGGAAAACAGTTAGCTTTTTCCTATTTTCACGGGTACCAAAGCGTATTCGCACATTTCCTAAACAAGAAAAGGCACAGCAATGGAAATATTGCTATTACTTCATTCAAATCGAGTTCAATTACTCATAGAAAACCCGAATGCCACTTCCATCAAAATCCAAAACAATAGAAGGAAGAGAATCTGTTTCCTTAAAAAAAAATTCAATAAGAAACAACTTCAAACAACTATCGTTTCCCTCATTCCAGTTCTTCAACAAAAGAACGATAGTTTCAATAGTGAGAAGAACTCGAATAACAAGTACAGACCCATGATACACAAGACAAATTTCCCATTTCTGTCAAACAACCAACACGATATGGAGGTGTTACCACTCCATTAAAATGCAAGGACAGAGTTCCAAACAAAGCAGTGAGGAGACGATTACGTAAGGAGAACATCGCACAAGGCCTTTCCAATTCATACAAAGCATGTACAGAGAGAAAGAAAATGTCTTCATCATTCCACAATACTATCAACAACCACTACAGTAATTCATATTCCAACTCGATTCGAGCAAAAACACATCAAGGCCGAGCAACCAGAAGAAATTCTTCTTATCATTTCCCAAAGAAAAGAAAGCAAGAACCAACAAAATCCAATTCAAATCGACTCAACAAGCAATCACACAATCCAAACCCAAGAGCAGGGTTGTTTTAATGAAACACTTAATCAAAGCAAAGATTTTTAAAGAGAAGGGCTTAACATGCCTGAAATCTCTTTTCCGAGCTCGGAGAAAGCTTCGTTTGCCGCGTTATTTCCTTCCACAGTGACAACACAAACTTCCCAACACTCCTTTCTTCTTCAGGCTTAGCAACAGCCTTAAAAATCTCCAAGCAAAATGTCAAATTCCAAGAGCTGGTTCGACTGAACCAGGCCAGAAAAACCAAATGCAGAGCAACTTTGCAAAAGCCAAATCGAAACAATGAAAAATCAAATTCCCTCATACACTTTCCAAGGCGAACTGGTCGCGAGGACCAAGAATAATCAATGCAATTAAGGCTCTGCCTTTTCCTTACTTTCCACGCCACCGCCACTTGAGTTGGCGAACTCTAAATTTCAAATTTCCCATGCAAAACTGAATTTGGCTCTATCTCCAAATAGATGCCTCTATTTCTACTTCCCCCGCCAAAACGGCGCTGTCCACGTATGGACTGTTTATTAAATGCCAATGAATGCCCTTTCCATCCTTATCCTTTCCTTCCAAGGGTCTGCGCGCCCTTTTAGATTAGGATTAGTTTAGGTTGCATAAAGTGTTCAACCTAGGTCTTAGTTTAGCCTTAGGTTTTATTTTCCCTTTTTTTTTTTGTAATTTAAAAATCCACTTAGGATAGTAGTGTAGGATGCATGTTAGGACTTAGGATTAGTTTAGGTTTTCAATTTATACTAACCACTAACACTAATCAACTTCCATCCTGCCCTCCTACAGACATTCACGTTAATGCAGAGCAGGACGTTCCGTCCTTTGGATCACGTGCCAAGGCCACCCGTGTCCAGGCGGTTCTTGCCTCACGAGGTCCCAAGTTCGACAGTACAGGGTTCAAGAATCGAACCCCTGTCGTTGGTATCTACGTGCCAGCTGCCCAAAACTGCAATCAGGCGCTGCACGCTCATAACAATCCCGGGTTCGGTTCAAGTGTGAATCGACACAGAAATCACAAGAGGACCTCAGCATACTTGGATCAATGGAATTGATTCAAGGTATGCTGTCAATCAGTAACGAGAGTATAGCAAATATACGACAATTTGTCGTCACATTAGCAAACACGCAAGTACAATAATTGTTGTCCTATACAATAAATCACAGCATGCAAGAATCCAAGTTAGCAACACATTCCTTTAAGATCGAAGTTTATCTTAACATGTTTTTGCCTTCATTTCAGAAGTTATAACAGTATGTAAAACATTCACCAAGATAATTTGCAAAATCAGAGTGTTACATTCTTCCCTCCTTAAAGAATCATCGTCCCGATGATCAGATTAAACAAATCAAGGAGTTCCTAGGACAAAGTTCAGTTATTGTCCTTTCATTCATAAGTTCATACCAAAAACAGATTCACTCTTAAAAACAACGTTTTAAGACAACTGTACAATAGACTAATAATTGTCTAAATTTGGTAGAATTATCAGTTCTTTGAATTTCAAATTCAATTAAACAGGTGTGGAAAAGTAGATCTCATTTCTTCGAGATTTTCCCAAGTTGCACTTTCTTCGCTGAACTGGTCCCACTGGACCTTACATTGGTTCACTTCGCGATTTCTCAAGTACAATGGCGAGCGAGTTCCCAAAGACTCGAATGGGCTTAACCACGATTATTCCTGGGTCTTGGACCTGTAAGGAATTCCAATTTAGCACATGTGATAAATCTGTCACGTATTTCTTAAGCAAAGAAATATGAAAAACATCATGCATTTGAGACAAAGCAGGAGGTAATGCTAGACGATAAGCTACAGGGTTGATTATTTCAACAATTTCAAAAGGTCCCACATAACGTGGCGACAACTTGGTAGCCTTGCCAAAAGTTATTGAGCTCTTTTTCGGCTTCACCCGAAGAAAGACCTTCTCTCCCAGTTTATAATGCCTGTCAACCCGCTTCAAGTCTGCATAGCTCTTTTGCCTATTGGCAGCCTCCTTTAGATGTTCCCGAATCATTTTGATTTGCTGTTCCATTTCCATAAGGATTTCTGGCCCAATTACCTCTCTGTCCTCAACGTTGTCCCAGCTGACAGGGGTTCTGCATTTTCTTCCATACAATGCTTCAAAGGGTGCCATTTTTAAAGAGGCATGATAGGTGTTATTGTAAGCAAATTCTACCAGCGGAAGGTATTCCTCCCATTTATACTGCTGGTCCATGCAATACATCCTTAACATGTCCTCTAAAACCTGATTAACTCTCTCAGTCTGTCCATCCGTTTCGGATGATATGCAGAATTGAAGTTCAATTTAGTTCCCAAGGCCGCATTAAGCGTTTGCCAAAACCTTGATGTCATCCTCGGATCTCTGTCCGATATGATTAATTCCGGTATTCCATGCAATCTGAAGATTTCATGTACAAATCTTCTTGCTAGCACTGGTGCATCGTCCTTCAAATTACCAGCAATGAAGTGTGCCACTTTGGTCAATTTGTCGACTACTACCAGGATAATGTCATGCTTATTTCTTGACATAGGCAATCCTTGAACGAAATCCATCGTAATCACTTGCCATTTATACTGCGGAATACTGTGGGGATACAATAATCCAGCGGGGTGCATATGTTCCGCCTTAACACGCTGACATTCCAAGCAGTGTGTTACAAATTCTACCACATCCTTTTTCATTCCCTTCCAGAAATATTGTTGCTTAAGATCAGCGAGCATTTTTGTAATGCCAGGGTGTCCAGAAAAAGGTGAATTATGGAATTCAGTTAACAATTTCCCTCTTAAGTCATTTGCCACAGGTATATACACCCTGTTTTCGAACCTCAGAATTCCTTCATTATCAAAACGGAATCCCTTATACCTGACGTCCTGCGGGTCTGCAGCAAGTGCTGATTTGACTTGCTGGAAATAAGGATCTAATTCCAAGGCATCTTTCACCTCATCCTTAAACTGAGTTCTTAACGTTATAAGAGCAGAGATATGCTTCCTTCGACTCAAAGCATCTGCTACCCGATTTTCCTTGCCCTTAATGTAGCTTATATCGAAGTCATACTGAGACAGAAATTCTAACCATCTTCGCTGCCTTGCATTCAGATTTGGCTGAGTGAAAATATACTTCAGCCCCAGATGGTCTGTTTTTAACTCGAAGGGCTTGCCTAAAAGATAATGCCTCCACATTTGAAGTGCATGAACAATGGCAGCGAGCTCAAGATCGTGTGGAGCATAGTTCTGTTCATGTAACTTAAGTTTTCTACTTTCATAAGCGATGACATGGTTATTCTGTAATAGAATACCTCCAAGGCCTTCTCCTGAGGCGTCGTTACAACCATAAAATCTCCATTTGGATCAGGTACAGTCAAAATAGGTGTTGTAGTTAACTGTTCCTTTAACTTTTTAAAGGCAGATTCACATTTGTCTGTCCAGACAAATTTCTTTTCTTTCTTTTGCAGCGAAGTGATTGGGGCAGCAATTTTTGAAAAGTCCTTAACGAACTTTCGATAATATCCAGCCAAGCCCATGAAGCTCCTCACTTCGTGCACGTTCTTAGGCGCAGGCCACTCAGTTATAGCTGTGATCTTTGAAGGGTCAACAGCTATCCCATTTTTGCTTATAACGTGTCCCAAATAATGCACTTCTGCATCATAAAAGGAACATTTGGACAGTTTGCCATACAACTTCCTCTTTCTTAAGATTTCCAGCACTATCCTGAGATGTTCTTGGTGCTCTTGACATTTTTAGAGTATATAAGAATGTCGTCTAAGAATACAAGCACAAACTTGTCTAAGTATTCTTGAAAAATATTATTCATTAGATTCATGAAGGCGGCAGGTGCATTAGTCAGCCCAAAAGGTAACACCGTGAACTCATAATGCCCGTACCTCGTTCTAAAAGCTGTTTTATGAATATCTTCTTCCTTTATTCTCAGCTGATGGTACCCTGATCGAAGATCTATTTTTGAATAAACTGATGCTCCTCGCATCTGATCAAACAGATCATCAATTCTAGGAAGTGGGTATCGATTTTTGATAGTTGCTTTGTTCAGCATTCTGTAATCAATGCACAGCCTCAAAGTGCCATCCTTTTTCTTTACGAAAATTACCGGCGCTCCCCAAGGTGAGACGCTCGGTCTGATCAGCCCCTTAGTCAGAAGTTCTTGTAACTGAGCCTTCAGCTCTACCAACTCAATGGTAGTCATTCTATAAGGTGCCTTAGATATGGGTTCCGTTCCTGGTTTGATTTCTATTGCGAAATCAAACTCACGTTTAGGCGGAAGACCTGGCAATTCCTCCGGAAACACATCACGGAAATCCCTCAACAATGGATATCTTTCCATGAAATCATTATCTTCTTCTGCATTTTCTATCATTTTTACTGCATACAAAGTGCAGCCTCTGTTTTTAGCCCTCTTTAGTTGCATAGCCGTCAGTTTCCTAACTGCAACTTCCCGTTTTACACCTTGAATGACTGCTGCTTTCTGCAGGTCATCGAAGCAATAGATTTGTTTTTCATAACAGTCGACCTTTGCCTTATGTTCAGCCAACCAGTTAACTCCAATAATGATATCATATGATCCTAGAGGAGTGACATACAAGTCAACTTCGGTGGAGAAACTAGGCAGATCAAGAATTGCCCCAAAAAGGCACATTTCGACTGTATGGACAACATTATTCCCATAATGCACTGTCCATGTTTTATCCATTCTTGCAGCCTTTCTTTTTAATTTCATAGCAAGTTTAGCAGAAATAAAACATTCTGTAGCTCCAGTATCAAAAAGTATAACTACAGGTGTACCGAATAACTTACCCGTAACTTCTATGGGCGTCACTTGCTTTTCAGCTTGTCTGTTAGCCACTGCAGCATGTATCCTATGCTGCTGTCCGCGATCATCCTTCTTCAGAGGACAGTGATTCGCATAGTGGTCCTTTCCACAGTTGAAGCATCCTCCAGCTGGCCCTTTTCTAGGCTCAAATTTGTTACCAGCCTTGAAGTTATCATTCTGGCTTCCATAGGACTTCTGTCCAATGCCATTAACTTTTGTGAAGCTGTTCCGCACACTATTTACAGGTCTATTCATCACAGGTTTCTTGTTGTTATCTACAACAATTTTTTTTTCACACCAAACCTTTTCCAAGGTCCCCTTTTTGGTGTAAGAGACGAAGAAGGATTGGGAATCTTCTTCCTTATCTCTTCCCTGTGTGAGAGATATTGCCCTCAATTTCTATTCTGTCTCGATTGCCTTTTCGACAACTCCATCCATGGTGGTTGGGCCGTGGACATCCACTTCGCAACCAATGATGGGATTCGGTCCCATTATGAATTTCCGTATTCGAACTTCTCGTCACTTGATGCTGCGGCACATACTTAAGGAGTTTAGTAAATCCTTCCCAAAGATTCCATCACCGATGACCTTCCTTGCGACCGCTTGAAATTCGGTCATTTTCCTATCAAAATAGAGTTGAGGCAGCCATCGTTGCCTAAAATAACCCTTAAATTGATCCCAAGTTATGTCTGATTCGACAATATTCAGCTCAACCTTACGGTTGTCCCACCATGATGATGCTTCATGAGAAAGCTGATATGCTCCCCATATCGCTTTAGTCTCTTCAGAGAAGTTTCTTATCGCAAAGTATTTCTCCATTTCACTGAGCCAGTTCTCAGCTCCGTCCCCAAGAGTTGTTCCATCAAACTTTGGAGGACTTATTCTCTTTATATCATTTGTAAGTTCAGCTGCTAATCTTGCCCTTTTATTTTCAGGGGGATTAGGAGCAATTACATTATTATCATCAACACCCGGATTCCCTCCGTTGATGTTGTCCACAGGAGGCAGCTGATCATTTATTTCAGCTTCATTCTCCTCCTCTTCATTGCCCATTGACTGTTGTTCCAAAAAGTCAAACGATCCCTCGTATCAAGTAGGGCAGCAAGGATTTCATCCAGCTTTTGGGCAGTCACTGCTTCTCCACCCTGTAACGGGTTATTCGCAGCATTCCCTCTTGTCCTGACCATTTTCTGTTCAATAAGAAAATGTAAACCTTATTAATATCGTGGACTCATTAGGTCCAAGAGCTGCAACCTTCAGCTCTGATACCAAGATGTAACATCCCCATTTTAAAATACCAGAACAAGGGAATTTTTTTTTTTTTTTGATAACGTTCTCTGTTATGAATTACAAAATTCAAACACACGTTCAAGTTTTAATAATTGTTCTCTGCCCAAACAACACAGTTTGGATCACACAATTTCTTTTTAAAACGAATGTTCCCTGTTCGCATATTTACAATATGGAACACACATTCAATGCCATTCAATCTTATAATGATTCTATATGCTCTTTGTAAATGACTCGAGGAACGCGCCGATCTTCCATTTTCATGGCTCGGAGTTTCAACGATCCTTCATTTCATGACTCGCAACAACCGATCCTTCATGTTCATGACTCGCAACAACCGATCCTTCATGTTCGTTTATGCATGGTATATTATATATACTGTTCTCATAACCGCTTTCCGGTTATCAAGTGATCCATTTAAGAAGCCTATCGAATATACATTCGATATTCATCTGGACATCCTGCATCTTAAATTAAGTGATAAGGACAACGCAACCAGCAATTGCGATACTTTGGCCAAAGATTTTCACATGCTTTGCATGATCATATTCTGGATGTGATACACATCAACGGAATACGTCCTTCACTTCACTTCACCTGTTATCTAGAATGGTCTTTCCTGGTTCCTACCAGTCCTCTTCGTTTAAGGTTAGTTTAAACTTCCAATTACAGTTAGTAATATGAACGAATATAGGAAGGCACTCCCGGTAACTAAAGATACGCAGACATACGGTGTCGTTTCCCCACGACCCCGTGTGTCTAGTTATCTTTAGTATTCCGGAGTCACTCCGTATACCAGATCATACTCCTATCCCCTGTCCACAGTTACACATTCAGCCTATGTATTCTTGATGTTTTAATTCGGGAGGGCATTGCAATATGTCAGCTGCAACAGTGTGTCGTCATGAAGACCCCGTCTTCATGGAGACACTGCTTTGTGAAATGGGCGTATGCCAATGTCCTACAGAATTCTCCCATCGAGAATACACATCCTGCTCAAGTGCTTAGGATACGATTTAATAATTAAAATCAACTTTCAGCATCCACGCTGATCCCTTGATCCTCGTTTCCGTTACAGTTGTATAGGGCTAAGAGGGACTAAACCGTCCATTAGCTTGCTATGCATCTTCTCCTTCGTGTCGAAGGGCTACATTTCCCTACTTGGTTCACTTCTTAATCATTGGATTAAGCAGTCCGTACCGACGGACGTGATAAGTTTAACCTATTAAACTTAGCCAAGATTTTCCAACTGCAACTAAATTCAGAATTCTAACTTATTAGACGTCATTTAAACGAGGTCTAATTCCCAAGAAATGTATTCATTTGTTCTCCTTAACGTTATATGGTTAAGGTCCATTAGTTTTGGATATACTTATCCTATATCCTTTATTATGAATTTAACACGAGATCATTAATGGAGCTCGAAAGCGAAGTTCGATTACTCCGAAGTTTAATTGGTATTCCTTAGCTCCTAAGCTAATCCTGAATACCTTCCAATTATGGAATCATATTCTTCCTAATCCTTATAATGTCAATTAAAAATTCATCTTTACCCAAGTATGAATTAATTGCATTTTTCAACTTAAAAGTTGCATTTAGGTAAGAATAGATATCAGTTTCCATTTAACATCCATCCAAGGACAATTAAACAAATCCAATCAAGAAATAACATTATATTTCCAATTTAGACAACAATTCAAACTGATATAAACATTAAAATATCACACATGTAATTGTATTCAATATTTCATGTCATAATCCGTACATTTGCCAATCCAGCTGATTGGGCATGGTTTACATAAATCATCCATACAACTCATAGATAGAAGAATATACTTTCTTCTTTTCACAATTCCTCGAAGAGGAATAAAAGCGACAATTACAATACATCATCAACAAATCAAGAAGCATCAGAAAACAGCCAAGTCTTCATTCTAATCAAATTCCATCTGCAAAATGAATTGCACGGGTCAGTTCAATGAACTGAGCATATTAAGCACTTATCCTTAAAATAAGGTGCTTCAACTAACTGTCTCAATAAAAGAACCCTGCTTTTATGAAACGACAGTTAAACATCAATCACGAAATAGGCACAAAAGAAAGATCAAAAACAATCGAACTATCAAAATATCATCACAATCACCAAAGAATCGCTGTCCGTTTTCCACATAATCATTATAAGTCTCAATTTACAATATTTGTAAAGTTAGGAATACAAGTAGCTTACTGCTGATATAACATACAGTTATCCTTTCCACGTCTTTCATTAATAATAAATGCAAAGGATGAAACTAACTGAAATGTAAATCCATTACTTTCCTTTCAGTTCGTGCATCACATTAGATTCCAAACAATCAAGTATAGACAAGAAAGCAAACAACAATGCATATAGTTGCTCCCATCTAAGCACTATAAAAATTCATTATTCACGAATTACCGATTTCCAACTGAATGAAGGAAGAAAATATCATTTTTCCAAGTCATTCATTCATATCTCTATTTCTTTCCAATTGGCTGTTCTGAAAATGGAATCCAAACGAGACACAATCAAAATAACAGTTCAGAGTGAAACTTACAAAATCCATTCGGAATTCACTTTCCGGCAGCAAGAATAATTTCATTTATAATCCGCTTTAAATGAAAATAGGGAAGAATTCATCATCCATATCCATACTTTATTTGAATCAGGCTCATATGAAAATCCAAAACAGGTTAGTACCTCATTATGATCATCCAGGATCAAACAGTACAAGGATGCAAACCATATTTTTACCATACTAAAAGAAACCATATTTCTTTCACTGTATGCTAAACAGACAAACAACATTTCAATCATGCAGTCAATTAATCACATGATTTCCTAATCCTATGAACGTATCCCGTTCAAAATAACATTTTATTCATTGTTGTTACCTACAGCAATCCAATATTCACATGACTATGAATTTCAACAAGTTAGAACAAGCGAGCAGAGAAGATGAATTCATATGCACATTAAAGCTCCAATGTTATTTTCGAGTCCAAATGGCAAAAAGAGAAAAATCCATTTCCCTATAATTTCATTAATGAACAATCATTTTGCTCAGAATGAAATCAAACATCCAAATCGTGTTTATCTTAGCATGACAGTTCAACTTATAAAGATAACAGAACAATCGTTCTTATTGAAAAGCAAACTCACATAGCCTGTATAGTTTCAATCCAATATACCACGAACAATGAATATCCAATTCGAGTTCTATCTCGATCAACCGTTAGCTCCAAAAACAGCATTCTCCATTTACTTAATGAGGTACAGAACTCAAAATATAATATTCGTACATCAATACCTCTATAAAGACAAACCCGCATAGGGTGTTAATTGCGTAAGCTTGGTACAGTCAGGGCAGACTCAGAAAACAAGCTAATTCCCACATTTTCCATTTGTTTGTACAGAAATCCAAGTCAAGTTCACATTCACAACAGTTCAGTTCAGAAGGTCAAACCACAACTACAAGACGCAATGGAATCAACTTTCCATCATAACAAGAAGAAAATATAATCTTTTTCATTGCACGAATACGAGAATCAATTTGTAACCGTGTCTACAGTCCAACGGGAGACCGAACAACATCAAAAAAAAAAACACAATAAAACCATCTTATCCTCACAGCAAGGGAAACACAATCCATCAATAACCTCAGAAGGAAAACAGATTAGCTTTTTCCTATTTTTCACAGTACCAAAGCGTATTCGCTCATTTCCTAAACAAGAAAAGGCACAACAATGGAAATATTGCTATTACTTCATTCAAATCGAGTTCAATTACTCATAGAAAACCCGAATGCCACTTCCATCAAAATCCAAAACAGTAGAAGGAAGAGAATCTGTTTCCTTAAAAAAATTCAATAAGAAACAACTTCAAACAACTATCGTTTCCCTCATTCCAGTTCTTCAACAAAAGAACGATAGTTTCAGTAGTGAGAAGAACTCGAATAACAAGTACAGACCCATGATACACAAGACAAATTTCCCATTTCTGTCAAACAACCAGCACGATATGGAGGTGTTACCACTCCATTAAAATGCAAGGACAGTTCCAAACACAGCAGCAAGGAGACGATTACACAGAAGGAGAACATCGCACAAGGCCTGTTCCAATTCATACAGCATGTACAGAGAAAGAAAATGTCTATTTCATTCCACAATACTGTCAACAACCACTACAGTAATTCATTTCCAACTTGATTCGAGCAAAAACACATCAAGGCCGAGCAACTGTAAGAAATTCTTCATATCATTTTCCAAAAAAAAAAGCAAGAATCAATGAAATCCAATTCAAATCGACTCAACAAAGAATCACACAATCCAAACCCAAGAGCGGGGTTGTTTTAATGAAACACTTAATCAAAGCAAAGATTTTTAAAGAGAAGGGCTTAACATGCTGAAATATCTTTTTTCCGAGCTCGAGAAAGCTTCGTTTGCCGCGTTATTTCCTTCCACAAATGACAAGACAAACTTCCCAAAGACCCTTTCTTCTTCAAAGCTTAGAATGAACAACCTTAAAAATCTCCAAGCACAGTGTCAATTCCAAGAGCTGGTTCGACTGAACCAGACCAGAAAAACCAAATGCAGAGCAACTTTGCAAAAGCCAAATCGAAACAATGAAAAATCAAATTCCCTCATACACTTTCCAAGGTGAACTGGTCGCGAGGACCAAGAATAATCAATGCAATTAAGGCTCTGCCTTTTCCTTACTTTCCACGCCACCGCCACTTGAGTTGGCGAACTCTAAATTTCAAATTTCCCATGCAAAACCGAATTTGGCTCTATCTCCAAATAGATGCCTCTATTTCCTACCTGCCCCGCCAAAACTGGCGCTGTCCACGTATGGACTGTTTATTAAATGCCAATGAATGCCCTTTCCATCCTTATCCTTTCCTTCCAAGGGTCTGCGCGCCCTTTTTAGATTAGGATTAGTTTAGGTTGCATAAAGTGTTCAACCTAGGTCTTAGTTTAGCCTTAGGTTTTATTTTCCCTTTTTTTTTTTTTTGTAATTTAAAAATCCACTTAGGGTAGTAGTGTAGGATGCATGTTAGGACTTAGGATTAGTTTAGGTTTTCAATTTATACTAACCACTAACACTAAACAACTTCCATCCAGCCTCCCTACTGACATTCACGTTAATGCAGAGCAGGACGTTCCGTCCTTTGGATCACGTGCCAAGGCCACCGTGTCCAGGCGGTTCTTGCCTCACGAGGTCCCAAGTTCGACAGTACAGGGTTCAAGAATCGAACCCCTATCGTTGGTATCTACGTGCCAGCTGCCCAAAACTGCAATCAGGCGCTGCACGCTCATAACAATCTCGGGTTCGGTTCAAGTGTGAATCGACACAGAAATCACAAGAGGACCTCAACATACTTGGATCAATGGAATTGATTCAAGGTATGCTGTCAATCAGTAACGAGAGTATAGCAAGTATACGACAATTTGTCGTCACATCAGCAAACACGCAAGTACAATAAATGTTGTCCTAACCATAAATCACAGCATGCAAGAATCTAAGTTAGCAACACATTCTCTTAAGATCAGAACATATCTTAACATGTTTGCCTTCATTTCAGAAGTTATAACAGCATGTAAAACATTCATCAAGATAATTTGCAAACCTTACACTATCAAGGAAGTTCACGACGGAATTTGTAGAGGTCATTTTAGTGGCTTAATTGCCGCTAAACGCATTCTTCACCTTGGCTATTATTGGCCAACCCTAAACCGTGATTGTTGTGACTATGTCAAATGTTGTGTGAAATGCCAACAACATGCCAATCTTCATCACACACCTAGTCATTCCTTACAGGTCGCATGGGACCTTTTGCCTTTCTCTCAATGGGGTTTAGATCTTGTTGGAGAGATCAATCCTCATTCTTCACAACGCCATCAATAGATTATAACACCTACTGAATACTACACTAAATGGGTAGAAGCCATTCCCATCATTTCTATAAAAGCTAAGAAAATATGTGAATTTATCAATCATCACATCATTTTTCACTTTGGTGTTCCTCACCGCCTCATCACTAATAATGGAAAGAAATTCAAAAATAAAACCCTAAGAAAGCTTTGTGACACTTTTGGCATTCAACTCAATTTCTCATCACCTTACTAATAAAAAAATGGCCAAGCATAATCAACCAATAAAACCTTGAAAAAAATTCTTATGAAAGTAGTGGATGATACTGGGAAGGATTGGCATACACACATTCCTTTCACCTTGTGAGCTTACCGCACTAGTATTTGCACTTTGAATGCTGCCACACCTTTTCTCTAGTTTATGGTACCAAGGTTTTTTGCCTCTCGAAGTCTAGATTCCATCTCTCCGCATCTCACTATAAGACATGCTCAACGATGATGAATTTTTCTAAGACCATTTAACACAACTTGAGTTGTTAGATGAACATTGTCTCAATGCTCTTGATCATATCCAAATCTACCAAAATGTATCAAACACGCCTATGATAAACATGTCATGAGCGAACCTTCGTGTCGCCGACTACATCCCGAAATAAAATCAACATGTAACCAAAGAAGAGAAAAGTAAGCGGGGACAATTTTATCCTAACTCGCTCTAACCCTATATCAAGACAGATGCCTATGGATTAGGTGCTTATCGCTTTTTCTTCACTGAAAGTAAACCCGAACTCGAGCCCTCAATGCCTGCATCTTAGACCATTTTATTGTTGAAATCAAAGCTTAGATCACCTTCTATCTATTGACCACTCGTCCGTTGAGCGCCGTTCACCTTCCATGTTTCCCATTTTAAGGATCAATGACTAAACAAGAATCATGTGATTACCCGTCACCTTCAGCCTTATCTTCAATATTAGTACCACGACTCTACTCATGGCATGATTCTCATGGATACTTTTCATATTTTTGAAATATGGAATCCCATGGTCGTTCATCACTTGAAACCATCTCTTTCATAGTTAATATTTTTGTGTTATGGTTTTGTCTTCTAAACAAGAACCTCATCCTCTTCTATAGTCTTGTCCATGACTTAAAACGTCCAAAATAAAATGGGATTCAACTCCTTGAATCAAACTTCAAGAAAACAGATGACTCCCTCAAAAGGGACATCTCTTCTCGCTACTATAAATAAACCGATCCTGAAGGACAACTTATAAAGTCACCGCAAAAATATAATAAAATGTTCAGAAGCTTCCCGCATTGATAAAATTCAAGAAGACCTCAAGGAGATAATATACTCATCCCATATAGACTTCCCGCATCGATCATTCTATCAAAAACAAAAACAAATGAATAAAATGATAAATTTTTGTCATGGATTTGCTTGAACGTATACTAGGGATCATATATATCCACCAATGCCTTTGGTGGAGTTTTTGCAAGGTTTATGGATTAGAGTTTAGAGTATTGGAGTAACAAGGATTTAAGGTTAATTAGGGGGTTCCAAAAAAACTCTTGTGCAAAAGATATCGATCAAAATAGTATGTAGTGGAAATGTATAGTGATTTTGCCATGGCATCGTTTAGTGACGGCTCTGTCAACAATTTACAATGAGCAAGCGATAAAAATTATAAGATAAAAAAACAGCTGGTGCTGAGGGACCATTATTACTAGAATGTAGGAATTAGTGTTGAGCGTCGACAGCAGGATTCGAACCTGCGCAGGCATAGCCCAACAGATTTCGAGTCTGTCTCCTTAACCACTCGGACATATCGACCTCCTGAAATGGATTAAAGTTTTAAATAAATATTTATTTCCATGAAACTGCGGCGAAAGATAAAGTTCAAGGATTTCTCGGACACCCCAGGTAGGGGTCGAATCTACGACTTTCTACTTAGGAAACAGACGCTCTATCCACTGAGCTACAGGCGCAAGCTGTTAAAAAAGTTAGTGTAAGTAAATTCATCTTCAAATTACATGTGGAAAAAGTTACAGTGTGCACTGACACGTAAAAACACAATCAGCACCGATTTAATTTAATCTATTCATCCTATTCCGTGGTTGGGGCCGTTGTGCGTTGCTAAGTACTACCTACCATAATTCATATTTGAGTAATTAAGTTTCTAATTTGCTTAACAATCGTGTGGACGTGCCGGAGTGGTTATCGGGCATGACTAGAAATCATGTGGGCTCTGCCCGCGCAGGTTCGAATCCTGCCGTCCACGCCTTTTTTTAACATTTTACTTACCCCTCTATTAATTATTAATTAATGTAAATTCCGTCTCTCCAACTTGAGCTTGACTAATTAGATACATTGGAATGGAGCTCAAATGTTTCCACAAGACCAAAATTGTTTAAAATAGAAGGTTAGAAGGTAGACAAGAGCCCTCTATGAGGTCTTCCAATTCCCTAAAATCCCCACTCAATTCCTTCAATAGAAGAGTCGGATCTCAATGAAATGAAATACAACATTTTATAATATTTCATATCTTTTATTACCTTTTAAAGACTTTTACTAGAGGAGATATAAAAAAAATCAATCTGATTGTTTCTAATTTGGGCATAATACAATGAGCCTCATGTGCCTTGCCATGTTATATGTGTTTTACTCAAGATATTTGATGCACTTTTGGCTAAGGATTCGAACTAAGAATTCTCATAGACCACACAATGTTATAAAACAACACAATGCTCTTCGTTTTACCACGCCGTATTGATTATCAACAAAGAACATCAACACGAGACCAATCACCAACGATGTGCTTTTTTTTTTCTAACATTTTGAGGAGTTACAAAATAACAACAACATCAACTTTATTAACAATTTTGGGAGCACCACACTCGATTCCTACCAAAATTTGTAATTACTATCCCTAATATATTCTAAGGAATGTTATCCTTGAACATATGTTGCACATTCCACAATCTTTGTTTAAACATAGTTGGTTGTTGATTAGCTAACACAAGCATAGGGGCATGTTTATCTATGGCTTGAATCTTTTGTTCCTATTTTATGGATTTTTCAAAAACTACATCCATAGTAGATGGTGTGGACATCCACATCACCCCTTATATTTGAGTTCAAACCCAAAATGAATTTCCTTTTTTTAAACTTTTCATCCTTGTTATTAATGAGGAGCATACTTCAAGATTATTCAATCATTGAAATTTCTCGAACCGTAAGAATTCTATCATCTTTTGATCCAAATATAATGTTAGACAACAAACACGAAATACCCTTTAAACTACTCCCAAGATAACAAAAATATTCCCACATAACCTTAATTTCTTTGGAGAAATCCCTTATTTCAAAATATTTCTCCATAGTTAAGTCAAGCCTCAACACCGTCTCTTAAAGTTGTTTCATCAAACTTGGGAGGATAAATCCTCTTCGATATGATTGGCAACCCAACAACTAAATGGGCCTTATTTTTCTAGGTCTTTCTCTTCCTCCTGTGATCCAAACCCATATCGAGGTTCTCCTCTTCTTCAAAATCTCCCGGATCACCTCAAACCTCATGTTCTAAAGCAATGACTTAATCTTATATTTCATGAAAACGAGGATTTGGTTATTTATCTCAAGATCTTTTATTCACATTATTGTTATAAGGGTCAACATTTCCTTTGAGTGTGTGACATAAAACTTGAAATTTAGTGTTTGAACCTATTTGGCCCAAGTGCAAAACGTGCCGAGATTTGATACCAAAATGTAATGTATCCCATTATGAAACTTGCTTAACCATACTTCCAAAACAATTAATATAATTTTTAATGCATATAATTTGCATTTACAACATCTCCATGTTTTGCATAATTACATAAGAAATCACATATGTTTAAATACAATCCTCATAATTAAGTACAATTGTTTTAGTAATGATAACCAATATATAAATAAAGTACATCAATTATCATCGCTATAAATACATCTGGGAAACACTCCTACCTCATAATTCCATAGTGACTAATAAGTCATATGAATAAATGTCTTACAAATGTATTTGTAAGGAGGGATAATATCTTGGAGCATTTTACCACCAACCAAAAACCTCAAACTCATTCCTACATTCAATTTGGGAGGTGGCCCGGATCTCAAAGAAGGAAGAAAATATATACATTCAACTATCAACAAAGAATATAAAAGGAGAACCATATGTGTATATCCACCCACATCCATATGAAAGTCAATAAGAAGATCCTAATACCTAATACTATTTAATGATTTTTGACCACATATAGAGCAAGGGATGAGTGAACAAACAATGTATCCAATTTATACATTACTTTGGCCAAAGTTTTCAATAATTCTCTATAATCTACACATATGCATATTTCTCCGGTTTTCTTATTTTAGATGACCATTGATTTATCCATTCTAAATCACCTACTAGTTTGATGATTCCAACATTCTAACATCTTATCAATCTACTCGATTTCACCTTAACTTTCATATTAGTATTAACAATTTTGTAAGATCTTTTCTTCAAGGGTTTGAAGCCTTATTTGATTTGGATCTTCATTGTGCCCAATTCTTCCTTTAGGACTTTTAGCTCCTTGAAATCCTTAGGAGAGATGTCCAAAATTCCTGCAACATCTCTACTACTTTGGCCATTTCCTCGATTTGACACAATAATACTTCCAAAACAATTAATATAATTTTTAATGCATATAATTTGCATTTTTACAACATCTCCATGTTTTGCATAATTACATATCCAATCACATATGTTTAAATACAAACCTCATAATTAAGTACAATTTTCATTTTAGTAATGAGGAGCAATATATAAATAAAGTACAAATTATCATTATAAATACATCTAGGAAACACTTACCTCATAATTCCATAGTGACTAATAGTCATATGAATAAATGTCTTACAAATGTATTTTAAGGAGGGATAATATCATTGAGAGCATTTTACCACCAACCATAAACCTCTAAAATATCTACATTCTACCTCCCAAGATTTTGGGACGGTGCATCTATCCTTCAAAGAAGGAAGAAAATATATACATTCAACTATCAACAAAGAATATAAAAGGAGAAATATGTGTATATCCACCCACATCCATACCTTGAAAGTCAATAAGAAGATCCTAATACCTAATACTATTTAATGATTTTTGACCACATATAGAGCAAGGGATGAGTGAACAAACAATGTATCTTAAAGTTTATACATTACTTTGGATAAAGTTTTCAATAATTCTCTATAATCTACACATATGGGCCGTATTTCTCTAGGTTTTCTTATTTTAGATGACCATTGGATTTATCCATTCTAAATCGCTACTAGTTTGATGATTCAACATTCAACATCTTATGTTCTCGATTTCACCTTAACTTTCATATTAGTCATTGCGAAACGAAGATTTTTCTTCAAGGGTCTCAAAGCCTTATTTGATTGGATCTTCATTGTGCCCATTTCTTCCTTTGACCTTGAAATTTAGTGTTTTTATTTGAAATCCTTAGGAGATGTCCAAAACCCGCGACATCTCTACTACTTTGGCCATTTCCCATTTGACCAATAATACTTCCAAAACAATTAATATAATTTTTAATGCATATAATTTGCATTTACAACATCTCCATGTTTTGCATAATTACATATTTGAATCACATATGTTTAAATACAATCCCTCATAATTAAGTACAATTGTTTTAGTAATGATAACCAATATATAAATAAAGTACATCCAATTATCATCGCTATAAATACATCTAGGGAAACACTCCTACCTCATAATTCCATAGTGACTAATAGTCATATGAATAAATGTCTTAAAAATGTATTTGTAAGGAGGGATAATATCATTGGAGCATTTTACCACCAACCATAAACCTCAAAGCATCTACATTCACCTCCCTTTTGGGAGGTGGCCCTACCTTCAAAGAAGGAAGAAAATATATACATTCAACTATCAACAAAGAATATAAAAGGAGAACCATATGTGTATATCCACCCACATCCATATGAAAGTCAATAAGAAGATCCTAATACCTAATACTATTTAATGATTTTTGACCACATATAGAGCAAGGGATGAGTGAACAAACAATGTATCCAATTTATACATTACTTTGGCAAAAGTTTTCAATAATTCTCTATAATCTACACATATGCGTATTTCTCCGGTTTCTTATTTTAGATGACCATTGGATTTATCCATTCTAAATCTTCTACTAGTTTGATGATTCCAACATTCAACATCTTATCAATCTCGATTTCACCTTAACTTTTAGATTAGGATTGAGTTTGTAAGGTCTTTTCTTCAAGGGTTTGAAGCCTTCTTTGATTTGGATCTTCATTGTGCCCAATTCTTCCTTTATGCCTTTTAGCTCCTTGAAATCCTTAGAGAGATGTCCAAAATTCCGCAACATCTCTACTACTTTGGCCATTTCCTCATTTGACCAATAATATCCTATTTTTGTAAATTTTTCATCCCCGTTAGTGCTAATGTTTTCAATTATGATCTTCAAGGGTTGATAATAATATGTGTCTCCTTCCTCCTTGGTTTCCACTATTTCTCTTTCACCTTCTATGGTTTTTTACCTCAGGTTCTCTGGCTTTTCTTCTCTCTCTTGTTTTTCTATTGTAAAACAACATGTTAACTCTAGAATTGTGTTCACTCTTTCTTGAGGTTCGGTGCCTTAGTTTCTGATTTTTTATGATTATTGTTGTGTTTATTCTTTTGGGAGTCAAAATAAGAAAGTTATGATCTTTTTAAAGTGCCCACAGATGATGTCCGATCCACATCCCAAAAATTAAATGTATGACATAAGTCTTTGACGATTTGATCCCAATTCCTTATTTTGCACCTAATTTCTTGGTGCATATACCAAGACCGCGGTATGGGTCCTAGAGTCCATATAAACAATTGTATCCATACTAATGGGGAATGCTCTCCACATATCTTCCAATGTCTCTAAATTTTTGGATATATCTTCGAGGATTAGCTTCATAGGTATATTCGAGTATATCTACGTAATAGTCCTCACTCTCCGATATCTCATTTTAAGCAATGCGATCAATGAAATCCAATGAGATATGCTTGGTTTATCCGCCCACCAACTTGTGGCATTTATGGTCAGGGTATCGTCCAAAGCTTCCATTATGGCTCTTTCATTTGGGAATATTCTTTCCATTATCTTAATATACCCTTCTAAGTCTCCAAATCCTGAGTATTTTGGTAGGGTTTTTTGGGATGTCCCATGGCTTAATCTATACACACGTTTAATAGGTAAGTATTCAAATTCTTATTTTGTAGAATAGTACCCATCATCGTCTTCGAATCTAGATTCTTATTTTTCATAATAGTAGCCATCATTGTCTTCAAATCTATCATGCGCGGGATAGAAAATGTCTAGATCAATATATGCGGCATCAAAATCATTGTCCAAAGTGATTAGGTGTGGTGGGATCCTTCTTACATAATGTAATTTTCTTGTCCTTGATTATGGAAATCCATGTATCCAGGCTTCAATAACATTATCTGAAGTGTCACTGGTAGCTTCACTTTTAACTGAAATTTCACCCTCTGAATTTGGTTTGAATTCTTTATCAATACTAGAGAACTTATTCAAAGTGTATACTCCTTGAATATCATCAAAGTCTTCTCCTTTAGTATCATGTCATACTTCTTCCGCCCACGCGACACTCATCCTGCATGTAAAGGTACATATACACATATGCCATCTACTTGGAGTGTGAATTATTCTTCTTTTGAATTCAAGTGTTCCATTACAATCCACAAACCACTCTAAGGATAAGATATCATTATATGAGGATTCAAAGCGACATTTTATACCACCTCAAAATTGACTAGCTTCTTTATGCCCATGAAGTTTACTTCAACATTTTTGAGTACTCCTAATGGTTTTCTAGATGATCCATCTGCTAAACCAATGAAGTACCTGGTGGGTTCCAAAGGAGGCCTACCTAGTCTTTCCTAAGTAGTCTTTGACATCATGTTTACGTCCATGCTAAGATCTAGCAGCACTTTGGTGATGGTGGTGTCAAATATATCAACGTCCAAATAGATGGCAAATTTACGCCATGTGTGTTAGGTACAAAACACATTTCTTTTCTTCTTATTATGTCATGCTTCAATTCTCTGGACATGAAAACTATTTTCCTCCTTATTCCAATATTTGCTAAATTGTTTTAATTTGTCTACTAGACCATGGTTGATTGTCAATTTAGCTATTTCTTTCAAAGAAAGGATCTCTTCCTCCACAAAACATTTTTCTCCTTTTCTTCCTGGGCTTGTGCCTCTTTTACTAATGCCCTACTTTTCTCAACTTCCTTCATATGGAGATCAGTCTAATCTCTTTAAAGTTCCATTCATCTTCACTAGAAGAATTCTCCTCTTGTGGTAGCCTTATTATTTTCTTCTTTTTAGGTGCAACCTCATTCTTTGCGGCACTTTTGGTAGTAATTGCTGCTCTGTATCTAGGTTATTCAATGTTCTTGCTTGTTTTGGCTACTTTCCTCCCCAGATAAATATCTTTTGGTTCTTCCTTCTTATCCTCTTCTATTGGTCTACTTCCTAAGCTAGATGCTCTTGTGGCTTTATCTTTTGTTATTGTCTCCTCATCCCATGGAATTTTGGTAATATGTTGCACATGCTTCTAACCATATTTTCCCAAAGATTCTATCTTGGTTCCTCCATTCCTATAGAACTATGTGGCTTTAGGACAACTGAATGAATCATGTCCTCTTTCATGACAAAATTTGCAAGGATCAAGTTTAATGTGCTAGGTGTCCATCTTGACCACACTTATAGCAATTCATTGGTCTTCTATCTTGATATCTACCTCCTTGATTATCTCTATAGCCTCTCGTAGTAACCTCCATCATTGTAGCCTTGATAACCTCTTCCTCCTTGGTAATTTTCATAGCCACCTCTATATCCTCCTCGATAACCACCTCTATAACCTCCCCTATAGCCTCCTTTGTAGCCCCCGTGGTATCCTCCTTCATTATATCCTTGGTAATTTGGATTATAGTTGTTTCCCTGATAGCCACCTCTAAACTGTGATTGTCCACCTTGTTGGTTTGAGTATTGAGGTGCAATTATTGCTAGCTACGAGGGTGGCTGGTTTCATGTAAACATCTATTGTGTTGTAGGGGGAGGATTGGGTGTTGTATTTTGTCTCACAACCATTTCTCTTCTAGTATTATATTCTTTTAAATCCTCCAATGCATCTACAGAGGGGCAAGTGTGATGGTAATGGTTGTATGATCCACATGCAATGCAATACATCAATTGATTAGTTGGAGGTGCCACTTCTAGTAAGGGACATGTGTCTTACATGTGTTGGTCCCATAGTCTACAAATGCCACACCATGTTCTTTTTATGGTGATATATTGCTAGAAGATTCTCTCTGTGAGGATTTTCTATCTAACCGCGTATGCTCTTTTTACATTCTCTAACTAAAGTCATTATATTCTACTATGACCTTCAACACAACATACTATGCACCAAATCTTAGGCCTTAAATGACTTCTTGGTGGTGAACTATTTCTAAGCCCTTCGTTCTTATGGATTTCTTGTTGAAGTTTTAATTTTTCTAGTTCCAATTGTACTCTTTCTAGTTCTGTTTTTAGTGATGTTTCTCCTTCTCTACACCATGGTTGGGACTCCAGTCTAATTTCCATCTCTATCACATCTACGAGAGTGTTAAAGTGTTTTCCATTATAAGGGAGGAGTCTTGAAGTAAACCATTTAATCCATTGTTTATCTGTGAGAGGCTCCTCCAACTTCCTGGTTATAGTTTTGAATCAATGGCTAAATTCCTTAACTGTTTCCTTCTCTCCTTAAACGAGGTCTCTCATTTTACTCACCCCTTCGATGGTACTTCCGAAAAATGGAAGTCTGTCCTGAATTCCTTTTCAATAGCATCCCAGTCCTTAGTTCCTTGGGCATTTGTTTTTGTAGACACCGAAATATGCTTACACTTAGCATTTGATCCAATTCAACCAATTGACGACACTTTGTTAATCAACCCTTCTTTGCTCCATTCTCGAATGCCCATTCACGAAACTCTTTCGATCGTATTCCTCCTATAATCATCTTATTTGGCTAATATCTCTCTTATTAGTTAAACATTCCTCCTTTCGACCATCATAACCTCTCTAGTTCTCTCTAGACCACTTCTATTGGCTTCAGTAGGCTATTTATCAGTCACAATTGGTTATCCATACCCTCCCAACTCTCAACGAGTCTCTAATCACTTGCTAATCAAGTTTAACTAGCCTAAACCTAGCTTATCTAAGCTTAAAGCAAGTTTATCCTAATCTAATCTAAAATCTTTAGTCCCACATGCACCCAAATTCCAAACTCTCCAAAGTGAAAAACTATAAATAGAAGGGTCACCCTCCCTTTCAAACACACAACTTCACTCACAATTCCTCCTCTCTCACATTTGGAGATATTGGCATTAGACCTCATTTGCATTAACCAAGCTAATAAACATTTGATCTTCGCTATCCTCCATCTTGCATCCATAACTTCATAGTAGGTTAGTAGGAGGGTATCTAACTTGGCCTTGTAGCCATTTTAGAGAGACCTCTTCACCTCCATTGAAGCAAACAAAAATATAATTTGATTGCTCATAGGTTTAACTAGGTTCAATTTATGTTTTAAGTAATCATAGAGTAGTTAGAGATAAAATGATAGTGTTTTAGTTTAATTCATTATTGTAGAAATTATCTTGTTTAGCACTCATCTTGATGTTTATGATAGGTTTAGTTAGATCATGGAGCTACTTAGTTAGTTTCTTGTTTATTAACATAACTAATCTTCTCATGCATACAATTTTCATGTACCATATTAACGCATCTTGCCTCAGAGTACTGATGAATTCACTTAATTTGAATGCATTATCCATGATGTTTTTATTCTTCTACTACGTCTCTAATAAGAATAAATGTTCTAGAGCATCACTTATATCTTAGTCAAATACTGGTAATTTGATCTTTTGTGCCATCCTTCCAATTGGTTGAGAATGTATTTGTGATTGATTATTAGTCTTTTGCTTTACTAGTTTCACCTTCCTTGATTGGTTTTGGGACTTTTCCAAGTTATTATTTCATCCTTTGTCTCTAGATAACTCGATATCAAAATATAATTCTCCTAACAATTCTCTAAATTCTCTTACAATTTCTTGTCTCTTCTGACTCTCTTCTTGCAATTTATGATATCTTTCTTCCAAGATTTCTCCCTTTTCTATCTTTTAAATTGGTGTTTCAAGCGACACATGGAATGGAGACCATTCCATGGGTCATCTCCTTTGGTATTATGTGGTGGTTGGGGATGTGTATTTAATTGGAGACTCTTCATAACTATTCCTTTCTACACATATCTTCCTTTCGTTATATTAATTCTAAATCTAAGACTATCCTCTAACCTTTCATCACTTCTTCTTTTCTTATTTTTATTTTTTGGGTAGAAAAAATATCCTAAGTGTTGGGTGCGCGAATGTAGGGTGCAAGACGAGCACGCGAAGGGCACTATAGAAAGGTTAAAGCGCCCATGATCAAGACTTAGTCGTTTCCGCTATGGAGGCTATTTTTGGAGATAGTGTGCAGAGCACACAAAGACATGAAGACTCACTGTCCACATAATGTTATTTTGGGAACAAGCATCGGTTGAGCGCTTATGCATAGGTTAGGCTAATAATAGGATTTCTACTAGAGTTAACTATAAGAAATCTATTATTAGAGCACTTGCATGGTTTTGCATCCTTTTGTAAAGGTGCATGGCTATTATTAACATGTGACCTATTTTGGGGTAGTGCATGGGCAGTGAAGGGAAAGTCCCCACCCCTATATATATGAATTGATTTGCACGGTTTCAAAAGCATGAATTATTGTAGAGAGTTGTTGATAATTTTTCACGTGCATGACTCATGGAGATACTTATGTAATGTAAGAAGCTTCGTGTTTTACAATATTTAATGAAATGGAATATATTGGCTAGATAATGGTATTGAACATGACTAAATCTAAGTTTTGCATTGTAAATCTTATTATAGTCATTGTTTAGTTCATCTTTCATGTATTCTAAGATCTAGATCTGTTTTGTACACTGTGGATTGTTTATAATTGATTATGAATATGAATATATATATGCATCATCATGCTAACATTATGAACAAACAACTGTAAAGAGGGACCTAGTGCCTTTGCGCACTTCGGGTGAGTGCTCAACTAAGGCTAAGTGATGTGACAATGTGCCTAGGTTATTTACGTAAATTCTAGGCTACATCATTGGTTTTGTTTCCGTGACCTCTTTCTCAGCTGATTTTTAGGATGTTGCATGATGAAGACGTACTGGTTGACCTTAGAAAGTGTTAAGGAGTGGATAATAGATCTGGAAGAAGAATATGCTTGGAGATTCAATACTAAATTTGAGTTTACGCACACACTTGGGTTGAGCAGAATCGTATGATTGCTTATATGAGAGCTTCTTTGCTATCTTTCCCATAGAACTATACAAGTGGCTGGTTTCTTATGCATCTAAAAGGAATTAGAGGTTTCACACACTTGTCTGGATGTAAGAATAATTTTAGGCTCTCTATGATGCTGATCTAATTTGGATGTGCGCTATGGATACTTGGTTCCGTGGTGTTTTGAATAGCTATATTTTGGAGTACTTAATTTCCACTTACTCTTTTCGGAGGTAGCTGAGTTTCAATTTTACGTTATCCTGTGGTACCAGATCTGCATGGAATTCCACTGGTGATCAAGATCTTGATGGTAACCCTAAATTTGGAAGAGAAGTCGATGGATAGCTAAACCCCACCACAGGGAAAATTGAACTAGCGCGCGTATACATTTATCTAAGGCCAAGGTTCAATGATGGCAAGGTAGTAAAGGGCGTGAATATGAAACTCTTAGGACCTCCAAAGAAAGGGCAGACAGTGGGAACATCAAGGAACGTTACATCTGCACCCCCAACTTAGGAAGACCCGGTGGATACATGGATGGAGAATTTCTGGAGTAGAAGGAACAAAAAGACATCGCCAAACTAGATCATACAATGAGAATCCCGAGGGAAAGGGGCACAACTAGAGACATATGTGTAGGGACTTGAGCCGATGAGGAGGTCACCGCGTGTCACTCCTATAAAAGATGAAGAGGATGAAAGGAGGAAGCACCGAAGATATGTTCCTTTAAAGTAAAGTATAGTGAGTAGGAAGAGTCCCCTCAACAAAGCGCATAGGAGAAGGAGGCTACCCCTAACGTTGAGATGTAGGAAGATGAAGATATTAGGTACTAGGTCATGTATAAAATTATTAATGACAATATGAGTGCCCATGAGCAGCACTTAGGTGAATGGGAAAACAACGCTGGTGGAGATATAGAAGTCTTAGAATGCCCAGCGTCAAGGAGGAGAGAAAGAAGAGGAGGTAAGCTAGAATGTGGGTGGAGAAGAACAACAAGATGTAGGAGATGAAGAACCACAAGGGGAAGGTTTTCCTATTCGAGAAGGACATGGTGGAGCAGAAGGTCAACATGGAGGTGAAGAGGTAGTGGGGACTCGTGAAGTTGGGCCACTTGGTTGACAAGAGAAAATCATTTGCGCCTTGCTTCTAGATCACCCTACCCAATACATAGTTATATGGCCGGGGTTGGATGGACCCAAAGATGGATAATACACGCACTCACAAGAAATTATTATGGAGCATGCAGACTCGCATGGATGAGCTTAACTTTTATGTTTGTGAGGAGGTGTGAAACTTAAAGAAGATGAGGAAGGCAACATGTACATGCCATATGACCATCAAACCCACATAGTTTTTCGATGAACAGGTGAGTAACGCCTTAGTTAAAGTGTCAACTAAAGTAACACACCGTAGAATATTAATAAGGCAATAAAAATATGGGATCTTTTGGAAGATACGAGAGATAAGGACATAGAGATAAAACAATTCACTTAGAGAGGGATAATGCGATGAATGAGGCACAAAATGTCATGAAGATGGCTAATGAAATCTCGTAGAGGAGGCCCTATTTTTAGGAAAAGATACCCAAAGATTTCAAGTCAAAATGTATTATCAGGCACAAGTGTTCATTTTATCTTAGAGGACGAACCAATACGCCTCTAAATCGAAGGATGTTACGGAAGAAGCATTGAGGGTCAAGGCTTCAATTGCAATAAAAATATCTAGCTATGAGGCTATTTTTCAACCTTGAAGGACGAAATGAAGAAGGTAGATTCAAAGTATTGATCATGTGTACAATGCCCGATACCATGGTACAAGCAAGAACAAAAGAAGAGGAAAAATAAGTTCGTAAGTAGCAAAGGATGAAACACTAAGCGCATCAAATGAATTACACTTTTAGAAACAAAGTGAAACTTACTTGGATGCTTATGAGAAAATAACACATGGATCGTATAAAGAGCATAAGAAAGATCATTTTTGCAAAGATGGATGTCATGGAAGGGATGGTCTCAAGTATGGCCAACATCCTCAGAATTTTGAAGAGTGAGGATGGAAACATGACTCTAGATGAGTTAGATGACATAGTCGCGAGATAAACTTGATAAAAAATGTAACACTAAAGGAATGATATGAGTTTGAAGGTGAAATTAAAAGTGAATATCAAGAATTTATTCTACCGTAAGAAGAAGAGGGCACAATGTAGAGGACTTAGTGTATTATTCTTTATTCTTCATTCGAACCTATTTATTAGACTACAAAACATGATTTTCTTGTGGAACTTGGATATTACGAAAGTGTTTTCTATAAGGATCATCAATTACAAAAGGATCGAGGAATGAGAATACGAGAAGTCCCTCCTATTTAAGAGAGTAAAGGCACACATTCAAAGAATTATAGATGACAGAGTAATTCTTTATCATCAATGCTGAGGAAGGTACAAGTGAATTGAAACAAGATCATTTGTATCATATAATTAAGATGAAATTTGAAAGACACAAAGTTCTATAAATAACATCTCGCAAGAATACAAAGCTTCTTAACATAATACGACATAAATGATCTTAACAAGATTAAATGAAAAGCTTAGGGATAAAGGAAATCAGATAGACAAAGAATGAAAAGTCCTTCTGTATTGATTTCTTTATGATTTATTACACTTTCATAAAATAAGCCAAGTTCTTCCTTTTGCAAAATGGCGAGAAAAGGCCATTATATAGTTTACAAATCAGTTACTCTTGGTAACTACTTCTTTTAACTAAAGATTAGTTAAGGATTTCCAATCGCAATACCTCAACTTATTACAATAAATCCGAGAGAAAGAATTGGAAGAGAAGAGAAGAATAAGGAGAAGAAGAAAGTGCTTATGACTGGGAGGGACCCACTGACTTCAAAATCCACTGTCGAATCTCTTCAATGCCTCGGCTATGTCTCTGCCACGTGGGACTGATGTGTTGGTGTAGACTCGGGTCCAAAATCCGAGGCATTTCTCCATTTCCTTATCAAACTCGACATGAGTATGATAGTCTTTATTTGCTTCTTCAATGGCAGATTGAAGAGAGCAGATCTCCTTCATTTTCTCTTTGGAAATGGAGCTTTCCTTGAACAGATTGCCTTTGACAAAAGCTCAATTGAGCTTTGATTTCTTGTAGGAGAGAGGCACACGTAAGTTTCATCCGAAGATGACAATGTATATCTTTGAAAGCAGATACAACTAGTGTTTTGAAAGCCTCACCCTTCTGCCAGCTATTCTTCAATTCTCCCGAGGCCTCCTCCAGGACCTTGATCTTCCATTCCACACTGTAAACCAGGATTTTGATAGATTATCCTTTGCATCATCAAAAACCTTACTCGCCAATAGAATGTTTTCATCTGTTTGTCCCATGAGGCGGAGGTCCACTATGCAACTGCTCCAAAGTTTAAGCTCTTTATCTATGATCCCAATAGTGGAAGAGAGCTTCTGTTGCAAGTTGTTCACCTTTCCGTGGAGTTTGAAAGCTTCATCGATGAAGTTCAATCCAGCAACAAGCATATCTTCCACCATGGCCTCCATAGCTCTGCCATATATGGAATACTTGTGCATGTCTTTGATACTCTGTACTTCATCTTGGCTCAGAATCATAGGTGGTGGAAGAGTAGTCAATGGGGTAGGGTCCAAAACTTTGTCCTTGGACAAAAGAGATTTGATAAAACCTGTGAGAATCTGGGCTTGTTCTTCCAACTGTTCTATAGTTTTTACGCCTTTTTCTACCCTCCCAATGACTCTTGTGACCATTTCCTGGAGATTGTGGATCTCACCTTCAGGGGTAGACTCTCCCATAGGAATCCTTGAGAGCTCTAGGTCAGATGCCTGCAAATCCTGCTCTGATTTATCTACTGTAGGCTTAGCAATCTCCAGGAATTGCTGGCCCTGAGCATCAGACACTATCCTGGAGGTGATTTTGGATTTTTTTGGCATGGGAAGGAGGAGTAGTGCCTAACAAGGCTGCCACAGCATCAAAATTTGGCCCTGAGCTCCGAGAGGAAGGATTTTCTCTTCCTATCGACGAGAGGTTGCACCCATGCAAAAGAGGAGGAGGAAGAAGCAGGAGGGGCAAGAGGACCAAGAGACAGAGAACTCATGGTGCTCAAGGTTTGCACAGCTGTTGTCTCGAGTTGAGACATGAGTGGGGCGCTTGAGACAACTGGTGCAGAGGAATCAATAGTACTTGGAAGCTCAAAGACTGACTCTTTGTCTTTATCCGTTCGGAGCTTGTGGGCGCTTCAAGGACTCGGCACTTCACTTTCCTCACTTTCACCGAGAACAATGATGTTCTCTGGTCCCAAAGGCAATTCTGCCTGCTTTCTCTGGGGATCTTCTTCCACAGGCTCCTTCTTAACCTCTTTGAGTTTCTTCTCGTATACTTGGGTGGATGAAGAAGGAGTAAACCGCAGTCCTTGAGTCGACGAGGCAGGAGGGGCTTGCACAGTGTGTGTCGATCTTGGAGTCGATGCTTCCTCCTTGGAGTTGAAACATCCTTGGAGGAGGATTCCCCTGAGTGCCTCCTAAGCTCTCGAACTTTCTTGTCAAACCAGATCTTAGTCCTGACTAAGACTGGAGCCAGGATCTCGGCCAAATCATCTTTCTCTTTTTTAAACCAATCCAAGTCCTCCAAGGGAGTGTGCTTAACCACATTGTCATACTCATATGAGTATAGATCAGAGTTGTCATCCTTGAGTCCTTCAGGAACTTGGTACAAGCCGAGTTCTTGGATCAATTGTAGAGAGAATCTGCCATAATGCCTCCTTCTAGCCTCAAAATCATCGGCACAGTCAGCCCAATAGTCTTCTGTATCTGCCCTATGATGATATGTTATCTTAATGTTCTGCTCAATGAACTTCTTCAAGTCGAAGCAAGTTCTTGGCTTGAAGAAATGGACAGTGATGGGAGCCAGGGCTCTTTCTATATTCTGTGCGTCCAGGGCTGTTTTACAAGTGTAGTTTCCCAAAGAGATGGGGAAGTGCAAACCGGTAATTTTCTTGTCTCTGCAGGTTCTATGCAATTTATCTAATTGCCTGCATACTTCTATCAGAGCCATCTTGTCACTGCAGAACATAGGAAGCCTCAGAGGGGTGCTCTCATAGCCAGCTAGCCTGATATAAGAAAATTTTCTGAATTGAATAAAATAGGCACCGTAGTGCGATATTAGATTCATGGCTTCATCAGAAAATCTTCTAGCAGTGTCACCCTCAAGAAGTCTGACCATGTACATGGTGAAGGCATCATTCACCCTTCGGAAGTTGTGATTGCTGGTCTCTAGGGTGAACTATGGGCAGTAGGCATACACAGGATCAGCCTTGTGAGCATCAATGTAAGAGAATCCAAACCATTGCCTTGATGCCGCCAGAGTGTACATCAGGTACGAAGTCATATAGAATTTCTTCATTTGCTACACATTGGACAGCTGCTCCGCTAGGTTCATGCTGATGATTTCTGCCCAGTTGATATTTTGAGTTCCCTCGCACACCATGTTGATGAGCGGGCACATCCAGAAATGGAACTCGTTAGTGGAGGGTAAGCCCATAACCCGAGCCAGTAAGATTATGAAATCGACAATTCTTCATTGAAATCTGCCCGGAAAAGGGTCTTGGATAGACGAGATGCTCCCTTCTTAGGGTTTTTAAGCCAGGACTTAGCCACCCGCGCCTTATAGTTGTCACTGTCTTGATTGAACAGGGCCTGTGCTTGATTTTGAGAAACAACTATGGCATTATCCATTTCTGGAATCCTCAGTGCAGTGCCAATGGCGGCAGCGTCAAGTTTGGCGATGAGCTCCCCGTGTATGTTTGTCAATTCGCTCGAATCAGGATTGAAATGAGCCCCGCACGAGAGCACTGTATCTGCGCATTGCACCGAGATTGGGAAACCTCCAGCGAAAAGCCGACCGCTGTCATGAATCATCTAGTGCATTGGTGTAGGGTTAGCGTCTGTCATCCTCGACCAAAAATCACTAAAGTCAAGATGGCGAACTTCACTGTCCCCGATATCGGGAACGGCAGACTCTAGTGGTGAGATTTGTTCTTGCCCCTGAAATTTGATCTTCATGTTGATAGTAATTCGGAGGGCAGAGCTGCAAGCTAGACTCGGGAAGGAATTGCAGAGGGAAATGGATACACGCAGGAATTTAGATTGCAAGGGTTCGAGCAATAGATAGCATGAAAGCAGTGTGCAAAATGCATAGGGGGTTCGCTTGTTATATAGCCATTTAGGAGAGAGAAAGGCAATGAATGCGCATTTAATACATACCTACCAAATTGAAAAGCAAGATATTTGGGTAGAGTGGGAAAAATTAGCACAAATAGCACTTTGGTTCATTTGGGACATGAGGGATGCGAAAGCGCGTGAAGCACGCGACTCTTGGCCGATTCGGGCGATACGGGAAAAGACGCACAAATGCTCTGAACACGCGTGGGACAAAAGTACGTGAAGTACGCGACTCGGCCGAATCGGACAAAAATGGAACAACTGGTCCAGGTGAACTTGGGACATTTGGGACAAAAAGTTCCGACGGGCCCGAAAAGAACAGACTTCGGGTAAACCGGCCGATCGGGAACCAGAGGGCCCAATTGAACTTGGGACACGCGGGACAAAAATGTCGACAGGCCCGAAAAACACACAAATGACCCAAAAACGTAGATTTTCTCAATTTCTTGACTTTTCACATTACCAGTACAACAGAAAAGACACTTAAACTCAAAATTTTAAATTTTCAACTTCTTAAAAGTAGGGGAATTTTGAGTGGACAACAAAGCTGGCTCCTTCTGGGGATGACTTGTCATAAATTTAGAGAATGAGACAAGGCAAGAACTTAGACAAACTCGGGAGTAGACCAGTACCTTATCCATTGGGCCACGGAGTCAAAAAGCAAACCAATACAGAGGACAACACACCAAAACAAAAGGAAAGAAAAACAAAACGCTATATAGAGTATACAAAGGGACTCCCTAATCACCTATGACTTGAACAATTTCAGGTACTGCCCACTATAAGGAAGTGGGAGAGAAGAACCATCCATATAATCAAGGTAAAAAGAATTCTTACCAGTGAAAGTGCCTGATCTTGAAAGGTCCGAGCCAAAGGGAATCAAACTTGCCATGGCTGCCACGAGGTTCATGCCTTTTATCCCACAACAAAACAAAGTGTCTCCAACTGGAAATCTCTCGAACTCGGCTTTCTTATCAAACAGACCTTAACTTTTTGTTGATGAGCAGATATCTTATCAGCAACTTCCAATCTATCCTCATTCAATTTGTGAAGGTACATTATTCTCTTATCCAAAGCATCATTGAAACTGGTATCTTCAATGGCCTTCATTAGATGCAAGGCTGGCAGCTCCACTGTTACTGGCAATTGAGCTTCTACTCCATATACCACTTGAAAAGGAGACATTCCAATGGCTCTCTTAGGTGTGATCCTGTCTGCCCAAAGAGCATCATAGAGTTTCTTGTGCCAGTTTTGTTGAGACTCATTGACTAATTTCCTTATTATGGTCACCAGATTTTTATTAGTGGATTTTGCTTGTCCATTTCCCTGAGGATAGTAATTTGAGGAGTGAGCCAGAGAGATGCCATATCCATAACAAAAATCCATCATCTCAGTTGAAGAAAAATTCGAAGCATTATCTGTCACAATCTTGTTTGGTACACCATACCTTACCAAGATGTTTTCTTTGATGAAACTGCACACCACTTCAGAAGTAGTACTCTTTACTGGAATGGCTTCTACCCATTTGGTGAAATAATCTGTAGCAGTTAATACATGAGTATGACCAGCACTAGAAGAGGGATTAAGTGTTCCAATGAAGTCCAAACCCCACTGTTGAAAAGGTTCTTCAATTACAACTGGCTTAAGAGGCAAGAGGCCAATTTGGGTCTACCCACGAAAGTCTGACAAGCCTCACATTTATCAACCCACTTTGACGCATCTCTGAACAAGGTAGGCCAGTAATATCCTCCACGAAGTATCTTATGAGCAGTGACAGTTGATGAGTAATGCCCTCCACATGCTTGGTCATGAAAAGCTGAGAGTAGCTTTTTCTGCTGTTCCTTGTCCACACATTTCAAAAACCTTCCATCTAACCCACGTTTGAACAAGGCGTTTTCCCACAACACATATTCAGACCGACCTTAGTTTAACAGTTCTCTTTTCTTTGGCAGTCAAATGAGAGGGGCATTCCCCATAGGTGAGAAAATGAGTGATATCAGCATACCATTCATCAACTGAGCTAAGAAACAGAATGGTAGGAAGACCAACTTTATCCTCCAGTAACTCATGTCTAGCTCCTTCAACGATGAGTTCACACAGGCCTTTTCCACGGACAAGCTTGGTTGGTTTGATGTCAATATCATATTCTTGGACCTTGGCCACCCAATTCCCTCTCTTGGATCCAAATTCCTGTTGTGTGAGAATTGACTTAACAGTTGTATCTGGTACCAACACAGTGGAGTGGGAGTTAAGAATGTAAAAACGAAACTGCTTGACAGCTTTAACCACTGCAAAAGCATGTTTTTCCATCATAGTGTATTTTAACTCATGATCCTTTAGAATATAGCTCATAAAGGCGATTGGGAGTTCATGCTCATTAGAATCTTCCTGAGTCAAAACAGCAGCCAAGGTATTATCTGTGGCGTAGCAATAGATAATAAAATCTTTGCTGAAATCTGGACATGCTAAAACAGGGGTTTTAGCAATGGCTTTTTTAATACCTTCAAAGGCTTCTTTCCCTTCAAAAGACCAACCAAACGTTTGTTTGCCTTTCATCATTTGGGAGATATTCAGAGTTAGTTCTGCAAAATCAGGGATGAATCTTCTCAAAAAGTTGATCTTACCAAAGAAAGAGTGCACGCCCTTTTTGCTGGTTGGGAGAGGAATTTGCTGAATAGCTTGAACTCGCTCAGGATCAATCTTAATACCATCTTTGGAGACGATGTGCCCTAATAATTTCCCCTCTGTGACACAAAAGATAGATTTTTTAGGATTCAAAGAGATCCCATGTTCTCTACATCTTAGAAGAACTGTCTCCAGGTGCTGAAAATGATCCGCCCTTGTTTTAGAATACACAGTCAAGTCATCAAGGTATACAACAATACACTTCCCTTTCAAACTTCCAAAGGCTAGGTCCATAGCCCTCTGAAAAGTAGCACTGCATTAATGAGCCCAAAAGGCATTCTCTTGTAAGCAAAGGTACCCCAAGGGGTAGTGAAAGTTGTTTTGTGTTGATCTGCAGTATTAACTTCTACCTGATTATATCCTGAGAATCCATCAAGCATAGACAACATTTCAGATCCTGTTACTGCTTGTAAGACCTGATCCATCATAGGTAAAGGATAATTATCTTTCAAGGAAGCCTGATTCAGATTCCTGAAGTCAACACAGATACGAATCTCACCATTTTTCTTTCTAACAGGTACAATATTGGCAATCCATGTTGAATGATGGATAGGAAAAATGATTTTGGCTTTCAACAACTTCTGTATTTCTTGAAAAATTGTGTCAGCTATTTTGGGATTGTATTGCCTCTGCTTTTGTTTAAAAGGCTTAATTCCAGGTTTGAGAGGAATAAAATGTTGCATCTCCTTTGGTTGGAAAGCTTTTAAATCTTCATAAGAGTAGGAAAGAACATCCTTATACCTCTTTAACAGATCAATTGCTTTCTTCCTCTCATCTGGTGTGCAACATTTTCCAATGTTCACGAGCTTAGGGTCAGTAGAACTCCCAATATTAATTTTTCATACTCAGCTGATTGTTGAGGTCCAGTAGAAGCTCTAGACTTTACATACCTGTCGTGTTTATCAAATAGTTCCTCTAAACTCACCAATCCTTTAGGAATCTTGTTTCCCTTGAGTTTAATGCATCCATCCTGATCCGTTTCTTCTCCTTGGGTGGCTTCTTTGTCAAAGGGCACACTTTCACGAGGTAAATTGTCACTTCCTTCAAAGTACAATTGTTCAAAATTATCCTTGAGTTCTAAGAAAGAAAGCAAGTGTTGATCATTATTGAAAACTTGCCAGTTATTTGTATTATCAGGTACACTAGGTCGATGGATCATCTCAATGGTGAACTTATCTTGGGAAAAGTCAGGATGAGGTATAAGCAGTGACCCTGAGACTGCTAGTGAATCAGCCCTGGTATTCTTTCCCTAGGTATTGCTTCGATGGAGAAAGCATCAAGAAATTCAATGGAATCCCAAACCTGATTCCTGTAATGTTTCAACCTTCCATTTTTCACCTGGAAGAGGTTTCTAACTTGCTTTACAATCAATTCCGCATCTCCACGAGCTAGAAGATTCTTCACACCTTGTTCTTTTGCCACCTGTAGTCCAAGAATGAGAGCCTCATACTCTGCTGTATTATTGGTATTTTCAAATTGTAACTTGAATGAGAAAGGATGAAGGCTTCCTTCGGGTGACACCAATATGACACCAGCTCCAGAACTAGCTGAGGAACAACTTCCATCAAACTCTAAAATCCAAACACCATTAGGATCTTTAGGTGACACTTTGGGAGTTGGATTTCTTCAGGAGACATAATCATGTAGTTACCATGCCCCATATCCTCATAGAGTATTTGTGCTTTAGGATCATCCATTTTTTGTACAATATACTCAGACTGCTTCTCAGGCAGCAGCTTCTTCATTTGCCCATTAACAGGTATGAGTGCATGTGACCAATCCATTTGAATTTCTCCACCCACATCCTTACAGAAGTTCCTGCTTAGCAACATCCCGTATGAAGGAGGAATATCTGCTACTAAGATAGTAGCCAAAACTTTCTTCTCAGGCAAAGCAGCAAAAGCCACTTGTGCATCTTTAATCCTTCCGACCAAGGGCACTTCCTTACTCTCCATAGAATAACAAGATCCATAAGTGCGTGTGAGAGTCAAACCTAAGGCATGAGCTACTTTAGCAGGCATCACATTGTCTGATGCTCCTGAGTCTATGACACAATTATGAGCCTATGACCAGCTATAAGAAGTGTCACATAGAATGGTTTGATTTTGTCACTGGGTGAGGTGACAACGGCTATCAGATTAGGTTGTGGTGTAGAAGAAGGAGTGGGTAAAAGGCCTTTAGAGGTAGTTTTAGAATGGGAATTGACAAAGTGAATCATTTTAGCAAAAGCCTTGGGATGGGTTTGATAATATTCAGCTTCTGAGATTTGAACCTTAGTCTTTTTAGGTGATCAATAATATCAAAAGACCCAGAAGTGGACGGGCTATCATCACTTGAGATCCTAGGTTTATCAATTTTAGGGGAAAAAGAAGTAACTTTAGTAGCAGAATTGACAGGACTCACCTTTGGTGTAGATGAAATGGGAATAGGAGATCCTCTTTTTGCAATTACGGGGATAGTTGTTGCTGCTCTTAGATTTCTTGGTGGGCTGCATCACTTTCTCCCTCTGATTTGTCTGCTCTCGAGTCATGACAGCGTATGATTCGCTATTCATGTCTGCTACTACTTCATCATAATCATCCCCTTCATCAATGCCTTCAGTGGTGAAGAAATTAACTCGAGATCCCTCAAATTCATCTGCTTCATCATCAACCTCTTCAACAAATTCCTCGCAATCTTCATTAACCTCCTCATCCTCTCGGTTCCTCAACTTCACAAAGTCAGCATTGACAGAACTTTAATAGAGGTCCTTCAAGTGCTAGCCTTGTTTGAGAAGTAGGCAAATGATTTTTGGGCTGAAAATTCCTCCTTGGAACGTCTGCATAGGGAGCATGCTGAGCCAATTGTTTCTTAATGGCAATGAGATCATTTGCAAGTTTTTGTACCAATGGATCAATATTAGGTCCAGGAGTGGAAGAGGAGGAAGAAGCAGATTTAGATTTAGAAGGGTCTCTCCTCAACTTCCCTGACATGATTAAATCATCTTCAACACTAACAACAAGAGTTTGATCCTCGGCCAATGTTGTGAGATTAGCCCTTCTCAGTGCATAACTAACTTCAGGTGATTGGGCATTTAGGAAAAAACATTTTTGAATTTGATCTATAGGTCGAGTATTTGGTGGAATTTTGTTAATCAACCTGTTGAATCGGGCCACAAATTCTCTCATGGGCTCTGGTGAATCCTTCTTTATTTGAGAGATTTGGGCTAGCAAGGCATGCACATCTTCATTGGTTTGAAATGGTTTTCAAACCTAGTTCTCATTGTGTCCCAGCTAGTGATAGCACCAGCCGGAAGGTGATAGAACCAATCAGCAACATTATCTTGTAAAGTCTCAACGAAAAGTCTTACGGAGACATCTTCATGTTCAACTCCCAGAACTCCACATGCAACTATGAAGGCTGCGATGTGTTCATCAGGATGCACTTTACCATCGCCTTTGAATTTAGGGAAGTTCTTACGGTTACCTCTGGGTAACTCATGCAAAGGCTGAGGAAGGGCAAGGGGCCCGACACGATGACCCCAGGGCAATGGTACCGCCATTCTGGGAAAATGGCTCAAGAGGAACCGCAACACCCAAGCAAGAATCAAAGCTCAAAGATTAGGACTGATTGACTCAAGGAATACCACCCATAGGGATTCTATCTTGAACAGTGGAGTGCTTGTTAACGAGTCTTTCTATTTCTTGTTCAAGGGAAAGAAAACCCCGCCGCTCCAAAAGTCGGAACCGAGAATCTTCAATACCAAGGGCCCTTCTCCTCGAGTAAAACGTGGAGTCGCCGATCAAAGGATGATCAATAATTACGAATCGGAATATGATTTCCCCAAAGGAGTCGCCAAAACCGTTGGTCGTCAAATAGGACTTCACGAAGAGCAACAGTGAAGGGACAAGAAGTCCCTCCTCTTTAATGGGAGAGGTTCCCTTATTCAGAAACGAACCTATTTACACATATACAAAACATGATTTTCTTGTGGAACTTGGATATTATGAAAGTGTTTTCTATAAGGATCATCAATTACAAAAGGATCGAGGAATGAGAATACGAGAATGAGCAGTAAAGGCACCATTTAGAATTATAGATGACAAGAGTAATTCTTTATGTATGCGAAGGTACAAAGTTGAATTGAAACAAGATCATTTGTATCATACTTAGTAAGATGAAATTTGAAAGACACAAAGTTCTATAAATAACATCCGTAAGAATACAAAGCTTCTTAACATAATACGATAAATGATCTTAACAAGATTAAATGAAAAGCTTAGGGATAAAAGGAAATCGATAGACAAAGAATGAAAAGTCCTTTCGTATTGATTTCTTTATGATTTATTTTACACTTTCAGAAAATAAGCCAAGTTCTTCCTCCTGCAAAATGGCGAGGAAAGGCCATTATATAGTTTACAAATCAGTTACTCTTGGTAACTACTTCTTTTAACTAAAGATTAGTTAAGGATTGCCAATCGCAATACCTCAACTTATTACAATAAATCCGAGAGAAAGAATTGGAAGAGAAGAGAAGAATAAGGAGAAGAAGACAGGTGCTTATGACTGGGAGGGACCCACTGACTTCAAAATCCGCTGCCTGAATCTCTTCAATGCCTCGGCTATGTCTCTGCCACGTGGGACTGATGTGTTGGCTGTAGACTGGGTCCAAAATCCGAGGCACTTCTCCATTTCCTTATCAAACTCGACATGAGTATGATAGTCTTTATTTGCTTCTTCAATGGCAGATTGAAGAGAGCAGATCTCCTTCATTTTCTCTTTGGAAATGGAGCTTTCCTTGAATAGATTGCCTTTGACAAAAGCTCTGAATTGAGCTTTGATTTCTTGTAGGGAGAGAGGCACACCAGAAGTCTCATCCTGAAGATGACAATGTATATCTTTGAAAGCAGATACAACTAGTGTTTTGAAAGCCTCACCCTTCTGCCAGCTATTCTTCAATTCTCCCGAGGCCTCCTCCAAGACCTTGATCTTCCATTCCACGTTGTAAACCCAGGATTTTGACAGATTATCCTTTGCATCATCAAAAACCTTACTCGCCAATAGAATGTTTTCATCTGTTTGTCCCATGAGGCGGAGGTCCACTATGCAACTGCTCCAAAGTTTAAGCTCTTTATCTATGATCCCAATAGTGGAAGAGAGCTTCTGTTGCAAGTTGTTCACCTTTCCGTGGAGTTTGAAAGCTTCATCGATGAAGTTCAATCCAAAGAACAAGCATATCTTCCACCATGGCCTCCATAGCTCGCCATATATGGAATACTTGTGCATGTCTTTGATACTGTACTTCATCTTGGCTCGTAATCACGGTGGTGGAAGAGTAGTCAATGGGGTAGGGTCCAAAACTTTGTCCTTGGACAAAAGAGATTTGATAAAACCGTGAGAATCTGGGCTTGTTCTTCCAACTGTTCTATAGTTTGCTGCCCTTTTCTACCCTCCCAATGACTCTTGTGACTGCATTTCCTGGAGATTGTGGATCTCACCTTCAGGGGTAGACTCTCCCATAGGAATCCTTGAGAGCTCTAGGTCAGATGCCTGCAAATCCTGCTCTGATTTATCTACCGTAGGCTTAGCAATCTCCAGGAATTGCTGGCCCCGAGCATCGACACTATCCCGGGAGGTGATTTTGGCTTTTTTTGGGAAGGAGGAGGAGTAGTGCCTAACAAGGCTGCCACAGCATCAAAATTTGGCCCTGAGCTCCGAGAGGAAGGCTTTCTCTTCCTACTATCGACGAGAGGTTGCACCCATGCAAAAGAGGAGGAAGAAGCAGGAGGGGCAAGAGGACCAAGAGACAGAGAACTCATGGCGCTCAAGGTTTGTACAGCTGTTGTCTCGAGTTGAGACATGAGTGGGGCTTGAGACAACTGGTGCAGAGGAATCAATAGTACTTGGAAGCTCAAGCACTGACTCTTTGTCTTTATCCGTCGGAGCTTCAGGGCGCTTCAAGCAGGACCGGCACTTCACTTTCTCACTTTCACCGAGAACAATGATGTTCTCTCGGTCCCAAAGGTAATTATGCCCGCTTTCTCTCGGGGATCTTCTTCCATGTGCTCCTTCTTAACCTCTTTGAGTTTCTTCCGTATACTGGGTGGATGAAGAAGGAGTAGAAACCGCAGGTCCTTGAGTTGACGAGGCAGAGGGGTTTGCACAGTGTGTCTCGATCTGGAGTCGATGCTTCCTCCTGGAGTTGAAACATCCTTGGAGGAGGATTCCCCGAGTGCCTCCTAAGCTCTCGAACTTTCTTATCAAACCAGATCTTAGTCCTGACTAAGACTGGAGCTAGGATCTCGGCCAAATCATCTTTCTCTTTTTAAACCAATCCAAGTCCTCCAAGGGAGTGTGCTTAACCACATTGTCATACTCATATGAGTATAGATCAGAGTTTTCATCCTTGAGTCCTTCAGGAACTTGGTACAAGCCGAGTTCTTGGATCAATTGTAGAGAGAATCTGCCATAATGCCTCCTTCTAGCCTCAAAATCATCGGCACAGCCAGCCCAATAGTCTTCTGTATCTGCCCTATGATGATATGTTATCTTAATGTTCTCGCTTTCAATGAACTTCTTCAAGTCAAGCAAGTTCTTGGCTTGAAGAAATGGACAGTGATGGGAGCCAGGGCTCTTTCTATATTCTGTGCGTCCAGGGTTATTTTACAAGTGTAGTTTCCCAAAGAGATGGGGAAGTGCAAACCGGTAATTTTCTTGTCTCTGCAGGTTCTATGCAATTTATCTAATTGCCTGCATACTTCTATCAGAGCCATCTTGTCACTGCAGAACATAGGAAGCCTCAGAGGGGTGCTCTCATAGCCAGCTAGCCTGATATAAGAAAATTTTCTGAATTGAATAAAATAGGCACCGTAGTGCGATATTAGATTCATGGCTTCATCAGAAAATCTTCTAGCAGTGTCACCCTCAAGAAGTCTGACCATGTACATGGTGAAGGCATCATTCACCCTTCGGAAGTTGCGATTGCTTGTCTCTAGAAGGTGAATGTGGGTGAGGCATATACACAGGATCAGCCTCTGTGAGCATCAATGTAAGAGAATCCAAACCATTGCCTGATGCCGCCAGAGTGTACATCGTGTACGAAGTCATATAGAATTTCTTCGCCTTACGCACATTGGACTGCCCGCTAGGTTCATGCCGATGAAATGAGCCAGCTTGATATTTTGAGTTCCCGCACACCATGTTGATGAGCATGGGCACATTACAAATGGAAACTCGAAAGCTAGAGGGTAAGTCCATGAATCATCGATGCCATTGGTGTAGGGTTATGAAATATGACAATTCTTCATTGAAATCCTCGACCCAAAATCACTAAAGTCAAGATGGTGAACTTCAGGTTTTTCCCCAGACTTAGCCACCCGCGCCTTATGGAATAGACGAGATATCTAGAACAAGCAGACTCTAGTGGTGAGATTTGTTCTTGCCCCTGAAATTTGATCTTCATGTTGATAGTAATTCGGAGGGCAGAGCTGCAAGCTAGACTTGGGAAGGAATTGCAGAGGGAAATGGATACACGCGCAGAATTTAGATTGTAAGGGTTCGAGCAATAGATAGCATGAAAGCAGTGTGCAAAACGCATAGGGGGTTCACTTGTTATATAGCCATTTAGGAGAGAGAAAGGCAATGAATGCGCATTTAATACATACCTACTAATTTGAAAAGCAAGATATTCGGGTAGAGCGGGAAAAATTAGCACGAATAGCACTTTGGTTCATTTGGGACATGAGGGATGCGAAAGCGCGAAGTACGCGACTCGGCCGATTCGGGCGATACGGGAAAAGACGCACAAATGCTCTTGGAACACGCGGGACAAAAGTACGCGAAGTACGCGACTCGGCCGAATCGGACGAAAATGGAACAACTGGTCCAGGCGAACTTGGGACATTTGGGACAAAAAGTTCCGACGGGCCCGAAAAGAACAGACTTCGGGTAAACCGCCGATCGAGGGAACAGAGGGCCCAATTGAACTTGGGACACGCAGACAAAAATGTCCGATAGGCCGAAAAAACACAGTAATGACCCAAAAACGTAGATTTTCTCAATTTCTTGACTTTTCACATTACAAGACAAATGTAAAAGACACTTAAACTCAAAATTTTACTAATTTTTGCATGGTAAATTTTATTATAGTCATTGTTTAGTTCATATTTCATGTATTCTAATATCTAGATCTAGTTTTTACATTGGGGATTGTTTACAATTGATTATGAATCTGAATATATATATATATGCATCATCATGCTAACATTATGAAAAAGCATCTCTAAAGAGGACACGGTGCCTTTGCGCTCTTTGGGTGAGCGCTCAGCTAAGGCCGAGTGATGTGCCAACATGCCTCGGTTATTTGAGAAAATCTAGGATGCATCATGCTTCTCTTATTTTCTTTCTTATTTATCATATTTCTCTATTTTTCATTTGTCTTCTCTAACCCTTCTCTCTCATTAACTCTTTCTTCCTCCTCTCGTTATAGTTATCTTTTCTCTGAATTCTTCAACTAAATTTTCTATCTCCTTAAATTTTTTTCTTTCTCTCCCTCTATTTGATCAGTAAAGGACCTTATGTTGTTTCTTCTTCCCAATTCTCTTCTCCTATTACTTTCTTGAATGTTGGCTCCAAACTCCCTACTAACTGTTGTAACTCGGTTATCGAACAACTATTCTTGATATTGATTCTTTGAATAAGGTTATATATATATATATATATATATATATATATTCTTCTTATTGGATTATGTGGGGTAACTAAATTAATTTGGTCTTCACCTAGTGTAGGTATTATAGCTAGACTTTGTATGTCTACTGTATTTTCAAGGTAGCCATTTGTTAGCATGCACTTGAAGTGGGTGTTTCTTTCTTTTCTATCTTCTGAGGTTTATTCAACTTCTCCTTCCTTTCCTTCATCTTCTTTTCTCTTTCCTCTCTTTCCAATATTTGTTTTTCTACTTTCTTTTCTAATTCCTTCTTCTCTGTGGCTAATCTTGCTCTCTCTTCCATCCTCCTCATTTTAGTTATTTTTCTCAAATCACTAACTCCCCTTAATTCTCTTAATCCTCTCTTTGCCAACTATCTAATTTTTTTGTCTTTTTCTTTTTCCCATGTCATCCTATTTCTGCCACCCCAACCAACACCCATTATTCTTGATAATTTATGTCTCTTGGATTTCCCCCTTCATGTTCAACATCCCATAGTGTCTGTCCCCTAAAGGAACTTTTTTGTGCTTCTGATTAATCCTTTCTCTACCATCAAAATCTTAATTAAAAATGGAACTAATTTAAGAAATCATCCTCTTGCCCCACTTAGTACTTCACCTTTCTTGTGATCAAAACTTGTCCAACCTTGTATGGCCCAAGTAATTATGTATGAATCTAGAGTATTCTCATACCAAGTAGTCAATAGCTCTCATCCAAGGTTAGTTAAGATGATTAATTATAATTAGTTTTGTTGCAGTCCACTAAAAAGGTCCTCTCAAATGTAATCTTGACCACTTTGTTCTCTTGGTGTGTGCTAGTAAGAAAGGCCACAAGAGGTGAGGAAAATGTGACCAAAATTATTCTCTGCTCTCTAAGAACTTCTATTTCTACTTGCTTTATAAGAATTTTTAATTCTCTTTGATTCTTCTTTGATAAATATATTGATTTTCTTCTCCCAACAATCTTCATTTCTGTTAATACGGGTTTCAATGTCACGGTGGTGAGATCTTTCCGACATCCGACTAACAAAAGGGACCAGGATCGAGACACAAAATGTTGACCTCAAATATCGATAGTAGTGTGAGACTTGAGTCATTCGTTCTTTTGTTATAGATGTATGGAAAATCACCTAACGGTGAAAAGAAAGAATGTAAAATACATAACATGAATGACATAAATTACTCCAAACTTCTATATTTTATTTGTATATCTCAAAATTCATTACATTCATTTCGGATCATATTTGATTTTGCTACTTTTTTGTTATATCATTCTCTACTATATACTATTTCAATTTCCCATGTCAACATCCATGATATATCCATTTTAATGGATTAGTTAAAATAAATACACTTTTCATACAAAATATTCCAAAACACACATCGTTTGATCATGGCTTTATCGACTTCGGGTATTCTATCTTTGTTTTACGGAAGTCTGTTAGCTTCCATTAATTTTTCCAGTTTGATGCATATTTTCTTAGTCTCGTGTGGTTTTTCCAAGTATATCGTGGCTTCTTTCAATGTTGTGTGGATTTATGGTCTTCCACGGTTTCTTCCTTCTACATGTGGATTTACTCCTTTATTCATGGCTCTATCCTTTACTCGCGGCTTCTTCACGACTTGGTGGATTTTTATTCTCTTCACGACTTTCTAAAAATGCGATTAAGAACCCTATCAACATATTTCATCTTTAATTGAAGGATCAAAACTTGAAAGGAGATCATTTGTGATTACCTTGAACTCATCATTTTGAGTCCGGGGCATAGGATGGGCTTCTTGTATTTCATCATCTTTGATGGAGTCTCTAGAAAGCATAAAACCATCTATTGTGCAACAAGAACCTTCATCTTTTGAATCCATTGCTCCTCTAATGGGATGTGCCTCGGGCCAAAAAGAATTGCTAAATGGTAGTTTTATCTTAATGTATTCTACCTCATCTTCCATGACGTTGCTTTGGTTTTCATCGGAAGGTTCTATGACAAGATCTTCTTTAGGAGCATCTAAGAATCTTCCAGGATAAACACCTCGTAGTATGGACAACCATCAAGATTCTCTTGAATTTCTTCATTTTTGAAAACACATAGTTCTTCAAGGTGTTCATACCTTCCTTACAAAGCTAGAGCATACCTCCAAATTTCATGATAGGCTTTGGGGCCATAATTTCCTTCTATTATGATATGAATCTTTTCCACATACTCTCCTTTTAGGATGTTCATTTCTTCATCCTTGTATGCAAGGAAGTCATCTATAGGGAGGATAAAGAAATATCATGTTCTCAATTTTATAGCGAGTTGCGCGAGGTTACAAAAATATTATTCAAAGGATCTTACACCACCTTGTCCTTCATCATCCTCCATAGTGCTGAATTGATTTTCATTAGAGGGATCGAGGATAAGATCTTCTTTGGTAACATTAAAAACCTTTCGGGGATGAACCCACTATGGTATGAATGATCCAGGGGCCTTCCTCCATAAGAAAAATCTCTTCCTCTTCCTCCCCTTGATAGAGTGATTCAAGATGTTCATATCTTCTTTGCAAAGATAAACCATATCTTCAAACTTCATGGTAGGATTTGGCATTAGGATTTCCTTTTTCTATGTCCATTAGCCTCTACACATATTATCTTCTCAGAATTTCCATTTCTTCATCACCATATATAAGGAAGTCATCTGGAGGAAGGGAGATGAAAGAAAATGTTGTGAGTTTCTTGGTTAGCTGAGTGAAGTTGAAAAAGTTACCTTTGGTGGATTCGAAACCATCTTGTCCTTCATACAACCTTTTATATCTCTTTTAAACCTTATTCATCCATCTATGGGATTATTAATCATCAGCGTAAGAAATTCCCATTCTTTTCCCTTGACGGCGCTCTTTTGAATTGTAACCACCATGACTTGATAATTAGGTCTTCACATGCGATGATTTTCTCCATTCTGGAAAGTCTTTTTTTGGATTTTTGGAGATAGGGAGAGCCTTATTTCCTTTAATTTTCTTATCTTTGCAAGATATGTTCTAGAATGATGGTTGATCAAAAATTTGCAATTCTTGGCAATCCTCTTCTTCTTTGTCTTCATTGTCACTCATTGGTACTTCACTCCAAATTGGGAATTTCTTCATTATGTGTGGGAAATGAACGTGACAGGGGTTTGTTCCTTGACAGAGTCACCTTCAAAAATGATCTTTTTTTGTTTTTCTTAATATATACATTTTTGTATTTTTTTGATTTTGGGCGAGATATCTTTTTGGGTGCACTTAGGAAAATCTCTCCCAAATGGAGTCTTCAAAAATGTTTGTGAGAAAATTTATCGGGTGGAATAATTAGGTGTCTCCACCAACGTTCAAGAGGCTACACCTCTCGCATCGAATGGTATAACTCCCATTATTGAAAGTAAACTAATCCTATTCCTATCCAAATACTATGGGTGGCTAAATTAGTCGGGGATCACACAGGGACACTCCACTGAACCTATGGAAAAGTGTTTGTACGTGGGTACAAGGGAGGAAATTACAATGTTGAAGAAAAAGGGGGAAATTAGGAAAGGAATATTACTCCCATGATTATATTGTAGAGCTCACACCCAGTAACCGAAGTAGTTCAACATTCAATATAGAGGAAACACAATGAAGCTAGTGGGATCGATGAATTAAAACACAAAGTATTCAGATTCACCTACCGAATATACACATATCTTGCATCACTATGTTTGCAAAGTGCATAAATGAGAGAAGTGGAAGAAACAAAAGATGTTCATACCAACTATGCTTATTGTGTCAACGATGAGAGGAAACCATGCATACAAATTTGCACACATTCATACATCTTGGAAAGTAAAAACTATATTCCTTGATTGAATTTTACACAAGTACAAAGCAAGGGAAAAGAAGAAATCATGTAGTAGAAATGTAGCTTTATTTCATGTATATTGATAACATAAATTTCAACAACATATTACAATCCACTATTGCTACATAGTACATAATTTTTAAAATTCAATTTTATGGATCTCGATTTTTGGAATCTTTGGAATGGAGAAGCCATCCCAATTTATAGCAATGTAGATTGACTCTTTGCTTACCCCCCACATGAATCTTCATTGTCTCATTCCACTCGTGACTTTTCACCTTCCTAGGAAGTGAGAAATAAGTTCCATTTTTATAAATTAAAGGGACTTTTACAATGTTACTTTATGAAGTCACTTAAGTGAATGAGACAAAATACAATGATTATTCCCAATGAATAATTAGAAAGGGGAGAGAAAGAAGAGGGAGAAAGAGAGAAGAAAGGAAAAGATTTCATATCCGATGAAGAAACATCCTGCTAGAACATTATGAATCATGCCCCCGGTGAATCTCTCAGGGCGGGTTCCTTTTCCTTGAATTCGTTAACAAATTTAGCTATCACGGTTGTCAGTTTATCTTCCCTAGAATGCAAATGTATCCCAACACCTTGGTCCATGTCTCAGGGACACCACTGATCCTTTTACATTGATGAAACCATTCTTTGTGATCCATTGCAATTTTAGCAATACAACTCTTGATGTTGGACATGGACTCTAAATTATCATTATTGAAGGGAAGATAGTCATCTACCTCCTTCTTATCCATCTCTTGAAATGTAGTGATGATTTCCTCTGATGTTGAGTCCTCAGTGAGTGGAGGGAACTCAAAACTTTGGACACAATGATAAACCTAATTCAAGATTCTAGAAACTTCTCACTTGTAGGAGTCCAATTCAGATATGGAATTTTTGAGCATTGCATACCGTGCATCCAAGATGTGGATCCAAACTTGAGACAAGTCCTAGGTAGTTAATGTGAACACTTCCTTATGCACGAGGGCATGAGATTCAAAAGAACTCATTTAAGATACAAGTGGGAGTGTTTCATCCAAATGAATGACTTCCTTTGTAAGCTCCTCCTTTTTCTTGTTTACTTCAGACAATGTTTCACGAGCATACTTGATGAGAGAAATGAGGTCCGGACACAATTCCTTGCCTTGCTCGATGATTTCCTCAATCCACTTTTCATAGGATTTTCCCCATATCATGTATTCATATGCTTTCTTGATCACCTTGGGATCAATACTATTGATTTGGGGGATATATTCGATCAAAAGGGTAGGTGTTGATTTGTCCATAGAGAAGGGTAGGATGTATGCACTAAGAGCTCTCACCTATTCCTCTAGTTGCATAATGGTTTTCTTGTATTCTTTCGTTCAAGAAAGAAGACGAGAGGTGTTGAACAGTGAATGTCCTCTTCATGAGAATCTTGACCCAATGAGACATGGATCAAATAATAGTTAGATATAGTCATTTCCTCCATGGACTACCTCAATGTATTGATTACGAGGTGCCTCGATGAAGTGAGAAGCTATATGAGCCTTCTTTCTTCTCTTGGGCTTTCACATTCTAGAGATTTCTGCGAGATAGGGAAGGATAGCGAGTTGTGTTATTCTTGGACCAATCTTGACTACTTCTTAAATCCATGGAAATGGATCCTCGGGAGTTTCTACGATGTAATTCATCAAAGTTCTTACATAAACTTTATGTGGGGCCAATTCTTGATCACCTTGAGAAGACATACCTAGTTCTTCTAGCTTGCCAAACCTACTAGACTTGTTTGAGATATGAAACCTTATTGAAAACTTGAAAATATGACAAAAAAATAATATCTTCAAAAATAGTGCCTAAAATAACCTTTTACATACAACATTAGGACTTTCCATTTTTAGCCATCAAGATCTAGGAGTTGCTATTTTGGGCAGTGTCACTTTTTCACCTTGTTGCTTACATCGAGGTGTTTCCCTCACATTCTAGGTTTCTCGTAGATGTATTGGGGCCAATTTGGATAAATTTACATTTTTGGAAAGTTTCTTCTAACTTTTTTGATTTTTTTTTTTGACTTTTTTACCCATGTGCCCTAGTTTTTCTGTTTGTGTGATTTTCATTGTTCTTTCTTCTGGAGGGAGTTTTTGTTTTTGGAAACTTACTAAAAATGGAAAGTGTGAACCAAAAACACTTGCTATTTTTATAAGTTGAACTTCTGAGTGTTAGATTGATGAAAAATTTAGATTCATTATGGGTTTTCACTCTTCGGATCTCTATTCATATTTTCAAGTTAAACCACTTCCCAAACTCGATGAGAAATGAAGAAGAATCAACTTGGGGCCAAAATATTTTAGATGGATGCCATTAAAAAAATCATCCTTTCAAGATTTATTTTTTCAGATTAAAGACGTTTGGATGAGGAACATTTTCTAAAAATTTATGGAGATCCGATGTATGGTTTGGGAGATACGATCATTTCTTCATTTTGTGCCCTAGGTTTTCCGACAACTCTTGATCATGGATTTTTCTTAGAAGGGTGGATTTATTTCATTATAGAAGCACATAATTATAGAGGGTATGATAGCAAGGTTTTATAAGCATCAGTAATGGAGGAATGAAAAAATCTTGATAGTTGGAGAAAACACGTGCGTGCATGCAGGAAAAATAGATACAACTAACAAACCTGACTGACGAGTTAGAAAAATTAAACTATTTTGATGCATTGGGGAGAAGCACACTTTTTGCACCAATTGAACCAAAGGTTTTGTGCACTTGGTGCAAAAAATTGTGCCCCATCCCTATTGGTCCACGTGTTGCAACACAATTTTCCATTGAGGATGAGAGAGGGGCTTGAAAAAGCACTTTAAAACAACTTTGGGGCACATGGGTGACCAAGAGCTTAAATGGGAGGGATAGGGAGTTTTGTGTCCTAAATTTACCAAATATTTTGTGCACATGGGACACAAAAATTCACCCTCACTTTGGCTTGACAAGTGGTGGAGCATGATTGTACGGAGCGGGGTTGGGAATGGAGCTTGAGGGCTTAACCTTGCGAAAAGAGCTGAAAGGTGATTATGTGGAGGGTTAAGGGGCATAAATGGGAGATGGTGAATTATATTGCACCTCTTACACCAAATATTTGGTTCACTTGGTTGAAAAAAGTCTGCCGCGATTCGATTGGTTGTATTTTCAACCCAAAAATGACTAATTGTTGGAGCTTGTGCCTTGGAGAGCAACTTGTTAGGACCATAACTTGAGTTCCTAGAGGAGTTTTTTGATGAAATTTTATATGATTATTCCTATAAATTACCTTATGCATCCAATTTTGGTAGTATCATCCTCTAATTTGTCCTTCAACCCCGTGAAAAATAGGATTTTTTTCTTGCTTGAAGGCAAGGTATGGTAAAAACATGTTGTAGATAGGATGCTCATAGGTGTTGTTAAAAATATGATTCCACCATCTTGTATGGCTATCAATTAAATTTCCAAAGATATCTCTTTTGAATCCTAAATCCTTTTAGAGCTCCCATAATCGCTTCCTAAAGCTCAGGGGCTTTTTCGGCATTGTGCATTGCTTAGGCCTCCAAGACCCGCTTTTGCTGAAACCGATCCAAAACTTCAAGAACCTCCCAGAATCTTCCAAAACTGATTGGAAAATGTTACTCCCTCTCTTTTATGCCTCCATAATTAATTTATTCCTTTCATTCCGCTCCATGGGGTTTGCGTTAGCTTTGAGAAGATCATAACATGCCCTTCCACAAGCTTGCTAAAAGCCTTGTCTTGATGGATCTTGTCTTGGAAGCATTTAAAATGACTGGATACCCCTAAATCACCTATGGGCACACTAAAATGACACCTTGAAATTATCAAAGAGGGGGAAATAGGACTAACAAAGGAATTAGGGTGACCTGGGAAAGTGTCTGGAAAGGCCTACAACCAAAAGTTTCAACACTAGGGTCTTTTGTCATGCTTGAAAATTGAGAATTTTTCTATCGCACATTTACATGCCAATAATGTCTCTAATGAATATCAATATCAATAAAATTAAAAATTCTGCATATATAAATATATAATTGATTGAACTCATCTCATCATCAAGTACTATTTAAGTAGTTGACACCCAATTATTAAACAATCATCTAAGAACTATTAGTGCACTTAATTAACACCATCAATGTTGTGTTTTAAATTTAACAACTTATGATTTATTTATATATTTTCAATGGTATAATAAATAAGAAAGGAAATACTAATCATGTCCATGAAAATCCCAACATTGAGAGACTTACATCATTATGGTAAGGTAATCAAATTCAAGATATATTTGAATAAAAATTTGCATCACTTTTAAGATAGATTTTGACTATTTTCACCGATGATATGTAGGAGGGTTGGTAATGTGGTTTGGTTGTTCCCAAAAACATCCTTTCTTGACTATTGTTGGGGATTGAGGCTGGTTGAGGTCATTTGTGTCAATTATGTTGTTCTTGGGGACCAATACCCTTGTTGTGTCCTAAATGAATGGCAAAGGGACCAACCAACCCTTGTTTAAAAAAAAAAAATAGTTTAACTATTTTAGTTTTAAAATAAATTTTAGTAATCTTAATCTTAAATTGTAAGTAAAAAATCACCTTTAAGATAGATTTTGAATATTTTCATTTTTATATAATTTAGATAGCTTAACTCATATCACCTTTAAATCACTCTCGGAATCGCAAATGCATTGGAAATAAATTATTCATTGACATTTCATTTTTTTAAATTTATTTCTATGTTTCTCATATAATAGGCTTACAATCCCTTTAAAATAATCTAGAACGCCATTCATTATTTTTTCGTACTATGAATATTAAATGTGTCATATTTTTGATCAAAATGAAAATAAATAAAGGTCTTGTTTTTATTAGGAAATCCATTGTTAGTGCTCCACATGTGTATTGGTAAATAATAATTACATGAGTAATTATTATTGTTATTATATAAGTTAGTAATTTGTTATAAGTTGTTTTATATAAAACAACTATAACAAATATATTTGTTGAGTGAGTTTCAACAACTCACGTAAATAGTTTGAGGGAGTTAGAGGAGTTGCAGCTACTTCCTAAAATATAGGAAGTCCATTTCCTATATATTTGTAAGCTTCATATTATGATTAATGATCGAGCATATTGAATATTATTCATTGTCATTTTGTTTCTTCTTTGTATTCGATCTCTCTTCAAATATGTTGTATACTTTTCAATTTTAAACTTGTCTCATGGGATAAAATGATGAAAATTTTCAAATTAGAATGTCATTGACTAGTATTACTATAAATTTTTATTTGACATGAAATAAATTAGTTTAATTGTAAGTCAATTTTCATCATTCCAACTAAATTTTTCACGGGCACCGTGTGATTTATGCGGGTATGAAGAAATTCATATAGAAAGACACTTTTCTAAAGATTCAATTATAATCTTACAATACCAATCATAGCTCCATTTATGAGAACCTTGAGAGTTAAACAACATCTACAATCTGAAATGGATGCTTAGAGTAAATCCGACCAAAGATATGGTCATTTTATAGTTGGGGAAATATCTAATAAAATATTTGGAACTTGACTTTGGAAAAGATTAGGATACACTTGCAAAAGGGATGACCTATTGGACTTTGAAATATTGGATAAGTACCAAAGGGCACATGTGCACATGACCGGTGAGAAAATGGGTGCTAAGGGGTAAACACGTAGGAAAAGGGGTTTAAGAAGGGTTTAGGTGAAACCAGGGGTGTGTGGAAGGAAGAACATAAGTTCAAAGGAATTAGCCATATTTGGCATTCTGAAGACACTTGAGGAAAAATGTGAGGACCCGACTAGGTGTGATGAGTGGATAAGATGCTAGCTTGGAACCTTGGAGGTCAAGAAAAGGATATTCCACGTAGGGAATATTCCTAGAAGACATCATTATAGAGAGTGGAGGGTTTTTAAAGGGATAAACATTCACCATTGGAGGACCACATCGACACTTAGCACATGATCTGTTCAGAAGAGAAGGCATGGTGGTGGGTGCTGATCCTATAAAAAGAGATACTCGGACTAGAAAGAAACATCAAGAAATCGAACATGAGAGAAGAGGAGAGAATGCATAGAGAGTAAGATGTTGAGTAACAAAGTGTTGTAGTAATGCTAGGGTTTAGAGCACTTAGTGCTAAGGGTTTTGAGGGATTTCATAAGCCTCTGTATGGCACTAAGATTTGTAACAGGGGTTAAAATGGAAGGGTATAACTAGGGTCTCATATAAGGGAAGATCTGTAGGAGTTGGGTCTCTGCCATTTAACATGTATGGTCTGTGATGACCTATTTTGATTGTAATGTGGCTATCAGAACTGTTCTAAATGAATATATATAAGGTTTATTATGCATATCATGCTTAAGGGTGTAAACCCTCATGTTATATGACCACCATGGCTCATATCTGGTTTATTATGCTTATTACATTGTTATTAAGTTTTTGTAATGCATTAATGTGTGGATCTATGTTAGGTTTTAAAATTGTACTTTAACAACCACACTTAGGTGACAACAAGTCTTCAAAGTGTGGATTCGATACTTTGAAACATTTTATACCCAAAGATCATCAATACAAAAGAATGGAAGAATTAAGGATATGAGAGAGGAAGAAAATAACAATACCTTTAGGAAATATAGAAGAGTATATCCTTATATGTATTGACCAAGGAGATGCAGAGTAGAATCATTCACTTTCATAACAAATATAATTCCATAGACACAAAGTTCCAGAAATCATATAAACAAGAACACAAAGTTTCTTATCATAAAAGATGGATGATTCAAAATTCAAACAAGGAAAAAGAAAAGAGAGAGAAGAGGAAGAAAGAAAGAAAATACTTTTGTATTGATTATTTTGAATCTATTACAATTTCAAGAATGCCAAGATCCAACCCTAAACAATGGCGTGGAGAAGCCATTAAATAGTTTCCAAGAATGGTTACATTTGGTTACAGAAAAATGATGAAACTGATTCAAGAAATGCGACGCCTAAACTTCTCTAACGCCTCGATCATTTCCATGTGCCTGTGGTAAAACAGAACGCATTGAATCCATAGACCATCATCCACCCTACCTTTGCAAAATTTAAATTTGAGCCATCCACGTGGGAGAGATTTAAACTAAAGTGTGGATGCCTTTTGCATTTTGTGCCTTTTGGAGAAATGGAATTTTGGAACATTTTGGCCCACTCACCCGCTTTTGATATGGTCTTGACACGTGGCCTTACTTGAGTGGGGATGGAGTCGTGGTTCACTTTTATAATTTTACCTCTTTTTCAATGCGGGCTCAAAAATCAAAATTCTCTCCCGGCCCACTTCCTCTCCGCTTTGATTTTGATGCGGGCTTCAATATTTGAATTTTTTTACATTTTGGAAATAAAACCAAAATTCCCAAATTTTAACTTTAAGCTTTTCCTCTTTGAAACAAGCATCAAAACACAAAAAGGGCCCACCTCTCCACCTTCTTCTGAATGATGACCACATGTCCCTTTTGTTTGCGGGGCATATGTATGACCTGACACGTGGAGATCGGCGCACACTTGGGACTTGCCTTTGATTTTGCCTTTGAAGTTGTGCCAAGATGACACGTGGAGGCTTCCACCCTTTTATACTTAGCGATTTGAGCCTTCCCACTTGACTTATGTTGAACCCTAGACACATGGAGAGATTGGTGCATTTGCATTTCACTTTGGATTCACCTCTAAAATTAAGCCGAGCTGATGTGTGGCTCCTTCCACCGGTCTGGAATTTTCAATGGCCAACTCTGTCTCTCCTTTGACTCTAACCATGTGGTGAGCTGGTGCTCATTTAGAGATTGGCCCTTTGGTTTCACTTTTGAAATTGTGCCATTGAGGCACATGGAGGCTTCCGCCGACCCTCCTCATACTTAGTCAATTAAATAGCCAAAATCGTTTGTCTCTTTTTGGACTTGGGACATGTGGAGGGCCTGCGAAAGTTTGAGAACTACCCTTGGCTTCGACCCTTGAAGTTACGCACTGATGAGGACATGTGGCACCGTCCACTGAAACTTTCATACTTAGCTGATTTGAGCTTGTTTTGTCTTCATTTTGGACTGGGACATGTGGAAAGCTTGCGCTTATTTGAGGACTATCCCTTGGGCCTTGCCCTTTAGAGTTATGACATGTTTGGATGTGTGGAGGCTTTTTTAACCCTTGAAACATGGCCCATGCCAGGATCCAATCAGAGATGTCCATGTACTAACCGTGGATGTTGGGGAAAAATTGATAGGGAAGATATGCCTGTCATTCACTACTGTGGAAAAATAAAGAAAGGGAAAATCCCACCTTTACGCCTAATTTCAAATTGTTCTCCATGGAATGAAAATTTCAAACAATACCAAGCTCGATGCGATCCATTACTCCAAGGTACCGACTCAAAATTTTCAAAACTTGACTTCAAAAAGAGGGGAATTTTGAGGGTGACAACAACTGGCTCTTTCTGGGGATGACTTGGTGAGACAGAGGAATGAGGCAAGATCAATAACCATAGAATTTTCTAGGAAAGTAGACCAATGCCTTATCCATTGGGGAAATAGAGTCAAAGTAAAACCAACATAGAAGACAAAACACATGAAAATAAAAGAAACCAAAAAGGAAAGACAAAAACAAATCACCGCACACAGAAAGGAATAGGAAAGGAAACAAGCCAAAACAAAGAAAGAAGAGGATATTTATAGGGGAAAGAAGAATAACTACATGGGACTTACATGACTCCAGAGACAGGCTGAGAAAAATAGGTACCTCTTGTGGAACAACATAGTGAAAGTATAAGGCACCCGTGAATTGAAAATGAGTAGTTGGGCATACCAGAATATCATGGGAACACTATGCGGCTTGAAAAGAAAAATGGAGGAAAGAAGACCATCTAGATAAGTGATACTCCATACTAAAAATATTCAGTTCCTGTGAAGAACTGAATGTCTTCTTGAGGCTCTCTTCTATGGATGGATAGTGCCATACAAAAACTTGTATGACCCTCGACTGCCTCCATACTTATTTCTACACATCACAGAACTCTGACAACTGGATCCATGAGAAAATCCAATCCCAATAGTGTCAACTCCTTGTTTTGATGGAATGATGCTAGTATATGAATGGTGATTACAATTATCACCATGGCACATCTCATGAGAAACATAAACTTCCATTGAATTTTCCTTGTAACCATCTTCAAGAGAAATTTGGAAAAAGGTACTGGATGGTTTACCATTAGGTGTAATTTTACCATGTCTCTGAAAAACATACCCTTGCTTTTGCAAAATCAACACCTGATTCTAGAAGATCATGACTCTTAGGTACAAGCTGCATTGTTGATTTGTCTTCATGATTAGTAGGGAATTGAAATGTTGTTAGACTAAGTAAAGATTGATCAACAACATCATCCTCTTCCTTTTTTTGCATTCGAAGGGTGAGATGAGACAGGACTATCATAGTTGTGAAGAAAATATTCAGGCATGGCTCTCCATTTTCTATTTTTTTTGAAGGACTGCAAAAAGGCTCATGTGTGCTCATCTCATCCATAGATATAACAGGGGAACTAGTGATCTCATTGATTTCTTCTTCTTTGGGTACAAGCACTTGTTCATCTTTGAGAGAACTTAAAACAACAAGGGGATGGTCTATAATGATCTTCATCTCAGTGCATTGAAATTCTTCAATCATAGGAGAGAGAGAGGAAATTTGTCCATTTCTTCTTTGATTTCTTCTTCATTAGAGGGCACATACTCCCTAGGCAGAGTTTTACTTCCTTCAAAATATAACTGATTGAAGTTATCTTTAAGCCCGAGAAAGAGAGAAAGTGTTGATCATCATTGAAAACCACCAATTTCTTGCATTATCTGGCACACTAGGCCTATGAGTCATTTCAATAGTAAATTTCTCCTGAGAGAAATCTGGGTGAGGAATCAACAAGAGATCCCGAGACAGATAGACTAGAGAATCAGCTCTAGTGTTCTTTCTCTTGCATAGCTTCAATGGAGAAAGCATCAAGAAACTCAATGGAATCCCAAACAAGATTTCTATAATGTTTCAATCTCCTATCCTTGACTTGGTGTGGATCTCGACTGTTTCACAATCAACTCTACATTACCACAAGCATGAAGATTCTTCACTCCCATTTATTTCACCAAGTTCAACCCAAGGATGAGAGCCTTATACTCAGCTATATTGTTTGTATTTTAGAATAAAGCTCAAAAGAAAAAGGATGAATGTTCCCTTCTGGAGAGGTTAGCACCACACAAGCCCCAGAACTAGCTGAAGAGAACTTCCATCAAACTCTAGAGTCCAAATGCCATTGGGGTCATGAATCACTCCCTTAGGAAGTTTTGCCTCATCTTGTGACATGATCATGTAGTTACCATGCCCTATGTCTGCATAGAGTATCTGTGCTTTTGGATCATCAGTATCTTTTACACAATGTACTCAATCTGTTTCTCAGGTAGTAACTTCTTCATTTTTCCATTGACTAGGATCAAAGCATGTGACCAATCCATTTGAATTTCACCTCCTACCTCCTTACAAAAATTTCTACTCAGCAACATCCCATATGAGGGAGGAATATCAACTACCAAAATAGTGGCTAAGACCCTTTTCTCTAGAAAATCAGAAAAAGCTACTTGTGCATCTTTAATTCTCCCAACCAAAGGCACTTTCCTACTTTCCATGGAATAGCAGGAACCAAAGGCACATGTTAGAGTCAGGCCCAAAGCATGAGCTACTTTGCAGGCATTACATTATCTGATGCTCCTGAGTCTATAACACAATTATTGAGTTTATGGCCAGCTATGAGGAGAGTCACATAGAATGGTTCAACTTTCTCATTAGGGGAAGTGACTCTGCCACAAGGCTTGATTGAGGTGAGGAAGAGGGAGTGGGAAAAAGACCTTTAGAGGTATGGGATGAGGCTTTGGACTTGGAATTGACAAATTTTTACCATTTTAGAAAAATATTTTGGATGGGTTTGGTAAAACTCTGCCTCTGAAATTTGGATTTTGGTCCTTTTTAGGTGATCAATAATATCAAAAGATCCAAGAGGTAGATGGGGCATCATTGCTAGGAACTTGAGAGACTTTTGATTTATCAGTTTTAGGATTTGAAGGAGAAGGAGTTTTGGAAACAGAAGTAGAAGAAGAAGGATTAACATTACTCACCTTTTGTGTGGAGGTAGTGGGAATATGAGCTCCTCTTCTTGCAATCACTGGAATAGTTGTAGGAAACTCCTTGGACTTCTTGGAAGGCTACACCACTTTTTTTTTCTTTTTTTTTACTCCCGAGTCATAACAACATATGACTCACTATTCATATATGTCCACTCTCTCATCATATTCATCTTCATCATCCATACCTTAAGTGGTGAGGAAATGAACTTGAGATCCACCAAGCTCTTCCAGTTCTTCAACCTCTTCTTCTGGTTCTTCATAGAGTTCATTACACTCCTCATCATTAGGTTCTTCAACTTCACAAGTTGCATTGATTTGGAATCTTAATGGGTGGGCCTCAATAGCCAATCTAGTCTAAGAGAAGAAGGGAAAATGGTTCTGGGCTGAAAATTATTCCTTGGAACATCTTGGTAAGGAGACATCTTGAGCCAATTGTTTCTTGATACAATGAGATCATTTCAAGCTTTTGTATTAATTGATCAAAATTGGCTCCAGGGGAAGAGGAAGAGGAAGATGCTTTAGATTTGGAGGTTCTATTTTCAACTTACCAGACATGATTAAATCATCCTCAACATTGATAGCTAACCTTTGATCAACATCCAAAGTTGCAAGGTTAGCTCTCCTTAGTGCATAACTCACTTCAGGTAACTGGGCATTGAGGAAGAAGCACTTTTGAATTTGATCCACTGGACAAGTGTTCTATGGAATTTTATTAATTAGCTTGTTGAATTTAGCCACAAACTCCCTCATGGGCTCAAATGGTTCCTTCTTGATATGATAAATTTGTGCTAACAGAGCATGCACATCTTCAACAGGTTTGAAATGCTGCTCAAAATGAGTTTTAGGGTGGCCCAATTCAATTAGTGATGAGCCAACAGAAGATGATAGAACCAATCAACAACATTATCCTGCAATGTCTCCACAAAATCCTATGATAGAACATCTTCATGTTCAATTCCCAAGAATCCCACATGAAACAATGAAGGCTGCAATGTGTTCATCTGGATGAACCTTCCCATCACCCTCAAAATTTGGGAAAACTTTTCCTATTACCCCTAGGTAACTCATGCAATGGTTGAGGAAGAGCAAGAGGCCCAACCCATTGTCCCCAAGGCAAAGGGCTGCCATCTTTGGAAAAATTGACTGAAGGGGAACTAAAACACCAACAAGTATCAAAGCACGAAGATTAGGACTGAGTTGTTCTTGAGGAATGCTATCCTTGGAATTTCTGTCTTTAATAGGAGGTGTGCTTGTAGAACGAGTTCCTCTGTTCCTTCTTACTGGAAGAGAGAATTTTTGTTGCTCCAGAAGTTGAAAATGGGAATCCTCAACCCCGAGAGCTTTCTTCCCACGTGTATACCGTAGAGAGTCACTAGACCAAAAATGATCTTGAAGTTGTTCTTTTAGAAAGGGATCCGTTTGAAATGAAATCCCAATGAGTCGCAAAAACTATTGGGTTTTAAAATGATACTTTAACAAACCACAGTTAGGGGACAACAAGTCCCTCCTCTTTAATGGGAGAGGTTCCCTTATTGAAAGCAAAAAAAAAACTTATATACAAAATGTACAACTTTCAAAGTGTGGATTCTGATACTTTGAAACATTTTATACCCAAAGATCATCAATATGAAAGAATGGAAGAATTAAGGAGATGAGGAAGGAAGAAAATAACAATACCTTTAGGAAATATAGATGGTAGAGTATATCCTTATACGTATTGAACCAAGGAGATGCAGAATAGAATCATTCACTTTCATAACCAGATATAATTCCACAGACACAAAGTTCTAGAAATCATATAAACAAGAACACAAAGTTTCTTATCATAAAAGATGGATGATTCACAAATTCAAACAAGGAAAGAAGAAATTGTAGAGGAAGAAAGAAAGAAAAGACTTCTGTATTGATTATTTCCGAATCTATTACAATTTCAAGAATGCCAAGATCCAACCCTAAACAATGGTGTGGAGAAGCCATTAAATAGTTTCCAAGAACGGTTACATTCGGTTACGAAAAATGATGAAACTGATTCAAGAAACCGATGTCTAAACTTCTCTAACACCTTGGCCATTTCCATGCCTAGCGGTAAAACCAAACGCATTGAATCGCAACCGTCCACCCTGCCTTTGCAAACTTTAAATTCAAGTCATCCACGTGGGAGAGATTTAAACTGAAGCGGGCCTGAGGATGCCTTTTGCATTTTGTGCCTTTTAGAGAAATGACACTTTGGAACATTTTGGCCCGCCCACCCACTTTTGATATGGTCTTGACACGTGGCCTTACTTGAGTGGGGACGGAGTCATGGTTCACTTTTATAATTTTACCTCTTTTCAATGCGGGCTCAAAAGCTCAAATTTCTCCGCCGGCCCACCTCTCACTTTGACTTTTGATGCGGGTTCAATATTTGACTTTTTACCTTATGGAAACAAAACCAAAATTCCCAAATCACCTAATGACAATCCCTTTCAAACGCTTTGAGTTTTCAAAGCACACAAAAGGGCCCACCTCTCTTCCTTCACTTGAATCATGACCACGTGTCCCTTTTGTTTGGCAGGGGCATATGTCCACCCCTCGGAAACGTGGAGAGCTCAAGCGCACACTTGGGACTTTCCTTCCAGATTTTACCTTCAAAGTTTGCGCTAAGATGACACGTGGAGGATTCTGCCGACCCTTCTATGCTTACCCGATTTGAGCCTGCTTCCCACTTGACTTATGTTTAACCCCAAACATGTGGAGATTTGGTGCTCATTTGAGTTTCCACTTTGGATTCGCCTCCCGAAATTACGTCGAGATAACTAACACTTGTGGCTCCTTTTATGGTCCTGAATTTTCAATGGCCAACTTGTCTCTCCTTTGAACTGACGATTGCGTGGCGAGTTGGCTAACACTCATTTGGAGATTGACCTTTGGTTTCACTTTTGAAATTACACCGTTGAGGCACGTGGAGGCTTCCGCTGACCCTCCTATACTTAGTCAATTAACAACTAAATTTGTCTCTTTTTTGGACCTAGGACACGTGGAGGGCTGCGAAAGTTTGGGGAACCACCCTTGGCTTCGACCCTTGAAGTTGTACCGATGAGACACATGGCGCCATCCACTGAAACTTTCATACTTAGCCATTTTGAGCTTTTTATCTTCATTTTGGACACGGGACACATGGAAAGCCTTGCGCTTGATTGAGGATTATCCCTAGACCTTGCGCCTTGGAGTTGTGCCATTTGGATGCATGGAGGCTTCCATTGACCCACTTGAACATGGCCACACAGGATCCAATTAGAGATGTCCATGTACTACCTATGGATGTTGGGGAAAAAATTGACAGGGAAGATACACCCATCATTCACGACTGTGGAAAAATAAAAGGAAAGGGAAAACCCCACCTTTATGCCTAAATTTCAAATTGTTCTCCATGGAATGAAAAACTGCAAACAATACCAGGCTCAATGCGATCCATTACTCTAAGGTACCGACTCAAAAATTTTAAAACTTGACTTCAAAAAGAGGGGAATTTTGAGGGTGACAACAATATGTAAGTTATCCCTTCCACTTTTCTTTTAACTAAGTAAATGTACTTCTCATTCTATAATTCATCCTCCATTAATGGAAAAACCTTCTCACAATGCTCACATAAAGAGGGGCTCGGGCACTCGCGCGTGCCTCGGGTGAGTGCCCGACTCTCGCTCGGTGATACGCTAATGCACTTGGGGTTAGAAAATAGTATTGAGGGTAGATAAAATGACTACATGACCTTCCCTACTACTTTAGGTTATGCCTTTAACTAGGGTGAGAGGACCCATTTTGTGACCTATAATTATGAAAATAATGGATAAAATTGTAGTCTCTAAATGTTATTTTTGAAATATGAAGGATAATCCTTAAAAGACATGGTCAATACAAGAACTATTTAACTCTCATGAGTTGTCACTCTAAATAATGCAAATATCTTTCAAAATAGGACTTTAGGTCACTCTAGACAATGTGGATAAATGCTTGCTTTTGCATATTTATGAAAGGGAGGGTAAAAATGGTAAAATCCCTTAGAAAATGGTTATAAGTAGGAAAACATGGATAATTTAAAAGGATTTGACAATTGTAGGTTGTAATTTGTATGTATTGAATGGGAGATTAAAGCAGGATAAAGTTGATTATACAAATTTCACAAGAAAACCTTACAAATGTTTGAAAATTACCTCAAGGCAAGAAAAACACATCACATAGCTAATATCAACCCTTTAACTAGAAGGTATGCACAAATGGAGGCCCAAGAGTACAAGATTTCACACAATCTTTGAGAATTTTAAAACACAAAAGCTCATGCTAAATTCTCAACAAAACATTTACAGATCTTGTTCAATTACACTCAAGATACACTCAAAATCTTACAAAAATCTTCTCAAATGAATGATAACAACATGGATTTAAAATTGTTTATCACATTATAGAAAGAAATCTCTATTTATAATGCAATTACAATGGTTAAAACACCACAAAATATGACAATATCTAGTGTAATTGAAAGGAACTATCAATCTAATATTGCAATAAGGAAGATAAACAACTGATTCAAAGTATTCTACCTTAAGAACAAAGACAACATTTTTCTTAGAGATAACACATAGTTAATTTTAAGAAATGTAAATTTCTCAGCAAGGGACCATAAATCCTATGGCCTCAATGCTTTCTAATGACTGTACACTCACAATCATCTTGGCATGAGAATATTTAGACAAAGTAAAACAACTCAATGGTTTCTCGGTTTGATTTAGGTTTCTTAGAAAGGTATAGTCGGATTTTCTCTTTTTTCTCTAAAATCTTAGAAAAATTTAACCCCCTATATGAGAACATTTCTCTCACATATATACAATTTATTTCCTCTCATCTTTCTATTTTCCCCCAAAAGTATGAATCTTCAAAAGAATATTCCCCTTTACGACATATAATATGATCTATTATTATTCTTTTGAAAATATTCTATTTTCGTGTTGCTAGGTGGAGGAACTTACAAATGATTTACATTTTTCATTATCTTAGAATGACTGGGATGCCACATCACCTTTCTAATATTACTTGTTTAATCATTTCTTTTTTAGGCAAGTATAAATACTTTTCAATGATTTTCGAGCACCTCCAGATGGTTTGATTTGATGTGTAATCCCTTTCACCTTTTGAGAATCCATCTCAAACAACACATACTCATTTTCATGTCTTTTTGGGTTGAGTGTTCTCACATGGATTATGTCACATCAAGCCAACCATTCTATTTTGCATAATATCAGTTTCCTCCAAACTTATTTCCTTCATGTGGGCTAAGCAGGAGATCTTTATTCATTTAATAGTAGTGATTCTGTCCAATTCATCTCATTTGCACCATTTTTACTATAAATTAGCTCCATTTATTCATTAGTATGCATCCCCTTTCCATTCTTAAATGTGAAAATATATTGTGAAGTTCTTTGTTGGTGTAATGGTGAAGGTAGTTGTAGCAACTAGCCTAAAAGAGATATCATCAGAAGATTTGAATCAAATATTTGATTTAACGAGACTCCAGATGAGGCATTTTTCAAGGATTTATTTGAGATTATAGACCAGGGGATGACAAAGGGCCCTTGACATACCAAGAGGTTTGGCTTTCCCTCCTTTTAAGATTGATCAAAATCAATCTTGTTTTCTCATCTTTTCAAATAATGTATTATCATCTCTTCCAGTGGGAGCATAAGAAAACTCTAGAAGCACTAAAGAAATTCTAGATTAAAAGGAGGCTTATTGTGATGGGGCTGAATGAATATGAGTGTTCCTTTCTGTGTAATGAAGAATTTTTCCTAAAATTGATTCCGAGGAGTCTTATGTATTATATGACAAGAATTTAATTGATATTGTGCCTATCATTTCTTGCAAAGTAGATGAATTAGAGAAAAAAATCTTCTCTCTAGAAAAATGTCCAATAGGACTTATGCTACCTCAATAACCTGTAGTACCATCATCATCAAAAAGAAGGAAGAAGGGGGAATAAATCTCTCAACCCCCAATTATCATTTTGGATGAGGAAGAAGCAAAATTTCATCTCCTCAACGTCCTAAGGCATCATTCTCTACCACCAAGGAAAGTATGGGCAAGTCTACTTTCTAACCTTCCATTCATTTAGAGCAACATATTCATTTGATGGAGAAAAAATTATCAGGACCCTTTCCTATTCCTCTTCCAAGAGAACATCCACCTTTCATAAGGAAATGCAAGGGTGAGTCTAGTTCTAAGTCTCCTTTTCCACTAGGTCCAAGGACCATAATAATTTCTCTTCTAGCTGCTTCAAATGCTCATGTTCAACCTACTCCTTACAAAGCAAAAGGGAAAAAGGCATTTCCTACAGGCGGTTTGGACCTTTTGGATTGGGTATCTTCTTATCAAAAGAAGATAGAGTTAAGGAATATCATGGATGGTCCTAGAATGATTTTGACACATTGATGGATATGGGGATGTCTTGTACTTTGGTTGGGGTAGTTGTGTTTTCTCAAACAACTCAAGGCTCAGAAGAATTTTTACCAAGGAAAAACAGGTTGCTAAAAAATTCCCTCATTTGGAGAAGATCTCAAAGTAGTAATAGAAGATGACTGAATGTCCCTCTTCTCCTAATTTTCCCTTTTTTATGTAATGTTTGAAAATGTATGTATCTTTTCATGGGCAGGGGCCCCTATAGATCCCCTTTTTTCTTCAAAAAGTACAATAAACTTCAAATTGTTATAACAAAATAACATGCTTCATAACAAGTTTACAATTTAATCAAAATATAATGGAAATTTATTATTTTTCAATACATCATATTCAAAATTAATGTTGAAAGTATCCTTAATTATTTTATGGAAAAGCAGAGCATCAAATGAAAATAAATGCAATATTAAGAAGAACTAGCCTTAGCATCCTAATTGCCTTGGAAAAGAGCGATGAGCATGGTGACATCATCATTTTTATCAATGAAGGCATCATACCTCTAGAACAATTACATTATCTCATCTTCAATGTCTCGAGTGATATTTGTACATTAAGTGATACTTGTTTAGTTTATCACTACATTTTAAATTCTTGGCTTATTCTCCCTTAATATTTTGTCAACTCAACAATCTTATTCTCCACTAAGATGAGTCTTTTGATAACATCATGAGAACAAAGTTCCTCCCTGATATATTTCTCAAAGCATTGAGTCGAGTATCAATTTCCGATTCCCATAAGTAATTTTATGCTTGTCAAATATCATCTACTCTAGTATGTTGTCCATGTTATCAATGGTATTTTCTACCCAATCCTTCTCAATTACCAATTTATCCTTAACTTGATTTATAGTTTCCACCCTGATTTTGTCTATATCTTCCATCACATATTGAGTGCCCTTTTCTTCAAGTGGAAATATTCCCTCTTTTTCTAGAAAATCCTCATCAAGTTGGTTTATTCTTTCAAGTTTAGGAAATATCCCATCCCAAAAAAAATTCATTTTCAGACTGATAAATAATTTCATTGATGTCATTGAGTATTTTAGTAAGTTCTTTGTACCTATCATTACTTTTTCAATGACTTTCCTTCCATTTTGAGACAAGTCCTTTATCCATTTATCTACTGCTTCAACTTTCTTACTAGCTTTTTCAATTCTATCCAACATTTCAAGGGTGATAGTGGTACTAATCTCTTCGTAGGCCCCACTAGTTTATGTAAACATGAATTCAATTTTTAACCTGCTCTTTCGCTTATTTTTATATATCTTATCCCGATATAACTTTTGCAACAAACCTTAAACTATCTCTATAACACCTTGCTTCAATGATTCTCTAGTATGTTTTCCCAATTCGATGTGTTGGACATCATAGTCACTTTCTATAATATCATACTTTATTTTGACTGGTGAGGAGTTACCACTTCTAAAGTCCTAAACAGTTATAAACACATCTGTAAGGATATTTTCTTTCTTTAAAGATTTTGGGGCCTTCTTTTATTTCTATGGAGTTTCAAAATATAATACCAATTCTTTCTATGTTTCTCCAACCTTTACTATCTATTTTTTACCATCCCATGTTACAACCCCAAATTCCCCTTATCATGTTCCTAAATTTATGGTTTGGTGATATCTTCTAGTTTCTTTTCACTCACCGCTTTCTGATCCTGGCCTTTATTTTCTATAGAAACCATATGTTCCTTTTATACTTCTTTTGATTTCTCAATAGGAGTAACCATTGCACTTTTATCTACATCGTTTGTTAAAACAATTGTTATAGTTACGATCCCTTTGGAACATCCTTTTCCAAACTTGGGGTCTTAAGTGGATCCTTATATTTTGATATATCTTCACTACATGTAGGTTGTTGTTTAGTGGATGAATTTTCTTGGGATTATTTTTCTACCACTTCATGTTTTTTGGTTGAGCTTCCGGTTGTGATTTCTGATCCTTACTTGTACTTTACTTGAGATGAGTCTCAACATGTGTGATTATTTCTTTCAATATTTCAGCTGCAACTCCTTTCATGATACTTGTATCTTGAGAGGCATCACTTTCCTTGAATTCCTTTAAGTCTTTTAGTGGTTGAATTTCAATATAAAAATCACCTATTACAATTTTTTCTTAGAATTGTTTGAACTATCTTTTCAACATTCATGACAAAGGTTGTACCTTCACTTTGAGTATTTTGGGGTTGAGCCCCCACACTTGCACTTGATTTTTGATTAATATATTGGACATGCATTTCTTGTTTAGGGAAATCTATACTCTCGAGTTATATGAGTTTCAATATTTAGATTAACCATTTCCATTTCAAGAACTTCATTAAGAAATTCAACTATCTTATCAACTATTTTTTATTGCTTTTCAGGATACTCAATCATTGGTTTGTTTTGCATTTGTTTTTCCTTAACTCCAACTGATTGAATAAACATATGAGAACTATCAATTTTACCTAGAACTATTTTAGTAGGGATGAAAATGTAGTTGCATTGGGTATACTTGTACTTGGAGTAGAATTCTCACTCTCACGGATCTGGGTTGGCAACACCCGATGAGAATATAAAGTTACCACTCCCTTTTGAGATTTTGTTAGGGTAGGATGATAAATTACCTCAAGATCTCTATGTTTGTGCCTCTTTGATACATGACCACTTTCTTTCACTAAAATACCAACATCTCTTTTCAAAGGTTGTTCAAATACAAGTTTAACTTTCTTCTTAGTTCTTTCAAAGTGCTTGATATCTGGTGCCTCTTTCTCCTTAGTACTCTATGATTTGGTTTGGAAATTATCACTCTATATACCTCCCCTCATCATCTTTACAGTGCCAAATGATCTTGGTAACACTTTTGAGGGATTTTTGTGTAATCAAGCCTTTCCCTTTTCTTGGATTGGTACTACTTGTTGATGGGGGCATCTTGCATGGCTTTCAAAAGTATCCCCTCATATTTTTGAATCAAAATAGTTCTTGAAGTCCCAATCTTGCTGGTTGTTGATGTCCATTCATCTATAGTCTCTATGGTAGGTTTGTTACTAGGTAATTAAGGAGCTTGTCCATTTAAGGGATCCATTTTATCTGCTCCCTCCTTCGAGGGGGAGATCTCCTTCCAACACTTTCAAATCCTGAACTCTTCAATACCTTTTTATTTTGCAAGGATAAATCCAAGCCCTTTATAGTCAACCAAGTTAATGTTCTTCTCAATACATTGGAAATCCTCATATGAGGGCTATCTGATTCCTTTTCCTTCCAATCAATAGAGCTGATTGTTTTGATTCAATATTCTGGTCATGGTAATATTGTCCCACCACATCCTTGTCATCTACAATTCCCTGTGGGACTACAAAAATATTGAAATCAATAATCGACTCAAGGTCATTTTGGAAAAATATCTTAACCTGACTTCTTCTTCATCTATACAATTCATCCAAAGTAATCCTCAAAATGAGGCTCATGTTCTTTTGTGTTGACAACCCATCAAATGTCATAGTTAGGTCTTGGTGTGAATCTTTCCATTTGGAATCTCTCCATTTCTTCCTCCATCAATATGGATTTTATTATACTTTGGCATGAATATTTACCAATTTGGATGGGGAACTTAATATTTGTTTTGTGCTTTTTGCAATCTTCTTATGCACAAAAGTTAACTATCTTGACAATTCCATTAAGGCCCACTTGTCACTCACATATTTGGGTAGTTTACAAGGTTTTCCTCAAATCCACTTACCCTAAAGTATGTAAAGAACTTGTATTGTATAAAGATGCAACCATATTCCGAATTGTAGCCCTAGCAGTGGTAGATAGTCTAAATTGTTCCCACTCTAGTTTGAAAAGACAAGTCACAGGGGAAATGAAGGCATCATTTATCAACCTGACATTCCCTTTCCAATTATCCAACCTCAATTGTGGGTACACATCGTACACTCTATGATATTTAAAAATTGCTTGTAATGGGAGACTAGGAAATGATTTGAAACAAGAAATGTTATAGATGAAATAAGACATCATATAGAAATTGATGTTAACTAGATTACCCTCACCAATCTATTGTAAAAAATTTAGCATGGATGGATGTTGATATGAAGCTTGCCCAAAAAAATTTTCCTTGTTCTTCTAAGATAATCATTATAAAAGGGAACATCCATTCTTGAAAATCAGTGGCTCCCTCTAACCCTGTCATTCTACTTAGTAACACAATAAGGTCTTCAACTTCATTGACAAACATGGACCTAGTCAGTCTCTTTGGGATTCTCTTGACAAATGGTTTTTTGTCCTTCAACCATTTGGCATTTAGCATTATAGCATACTCATCATGCCTTGCCTCATAAGTATGGTCTATTGGAAAGAATAAAATTAAATTAATGAAGAATCATATTGATAAGTGTAGTTTTGAAATTCAAACTAATCATTGTTAAGGATCGGGATCTTTAAAAACGTTTTCTCACCTAAAACTATGTTTTATTACTAAAGCGTGTGCGTATACAAAGTCAAGAGGAAGAAATATAATGGATTCATGTCCTATTGACTAATTGAAATATTTAAGGTAATTTTATCTCGTGGATACCATTAATATAAACTTACAACCAAAATTTAGATGCCTGAATCGATTCCTAATGAAAGTTATAGCTAAAAAAAGCTTATCGGGTTCACTTTACACAAATCTAGGGTTTTGAGAAGAAAATAGCTCTAGAAAGCTCAAAACAAAGAATTTAGTTCTAAAATTTGGAAGGAATGATCATATGGATATCCTTTAGCTTATGGAAGAATAATTTTTAAGTTTCAATGGTGAAATATGAATATATCCTTACCAAACTTGAAGGTGGGAAATTAAAATTAGAAAAAGGCCATTTAGAGGGTGGATTTCCAAAGGAAGTGTGCGATAGATAAAGAGTATAATATTGAAACATATCAAGCATAAATAAATTAATAATGGGTCCTCAATTTTTTTAGTTTTTGTCTTTATTCCTTGTGGAAGATAAGTTATAGGGGCTGTAAGATTGTCCTAAACTAGGTGTCTTCTTGTAAGCAAAATTTACAAAAAGTGAAATAGAGAGAGGTGTGCTAAGAGTTAAGTTGTAAAATTTTTCATCCACATCAAGTGTGGTAAAATATAACTAAGGAGGGTGATATTTAATTCTGGGTAACTCTATAACCTCATAACCCTAGTGCTAGCAAGCTACTTGTTCTCAAGAGCGAGAAATGCAAAAGGTGGGATACGAAGATGCAAAAAGAATGCAGTCTTGAAATTTTACGGGAGTGTTAAGGGCATGGAAAATAAACTATTGGAGGTGTTAGATATTTTTGAGCATATATAGAACCTTGGTTTCTCTAATGGAGCTATAAACTTGTCTTAAGGACTTATAGGGTAGTTTAACAAAGGAGAGAGAGAGTGGTGAATTTTTGAAGCTTTGAATGCTTTCTTCATTGAATCTAACTTGTTTATAAGGTGATGAAACAAGAGAAAGATATTGAAGTACATTTGTGAGGCTAGAAGGAAAATTTTCTTGGTATTAGAAAATTATGAGCTATTGAGAAAAGTGAATGTTAAAGTTGTTTTTGTCATTTCTAAGAAAAAAACTTTTGGATGCGGCCTTTGAAGCATGTATGTATGGCTCTGCATCAACCTTACCTCTACGAAAATATTCTTTGATATTTTTATCTTAATTTTATCCTCTTCTAATACCGAACTTAATCTCATATATCCCTCCCTCATCAACAAGGACTAACAAGATCACATACCAATCGATGTCTTTCGAATGAGGAAGCTATTGTAGAATTCATAGGACTATATGATGGTATCCCCTTGAGGATCATAAAAAAATATTTATCATTAATATTGATGTATACACCTAATTTTTGGAGGAGGTTGAGTTCCATGGTTAGAAAAAAATTAAAAATACAAAAATTCTTCAAATAAACAAAAACGCTAAATATTCAAGTTCCACAGTAAAAGATTCTTTGAGGTACTCGCATACAAGTAATGTCAACAATATGAAAATGATAATGAAATTCATCATTTTTTGGTGAAAATATCATAGAGATACCATTAGAGGAAGAACTCATCCTCGCTACCGATCCAACACGAATGGAAGATGGATCTAAACTCTTGGTTGAAGAAACTATTAATGTCAACATTAGCACAAAAAGAAACCTAAAATAGTGAAATTAGTTGCATCACTTAGACCCAAAGAGAAGAAAATTTTTATGGTCCTTATAAGAGAATTCTCTCGACGTGTTTTTGGTCCTATGCAAATATTCAAGATTGGATCCTTCATTAGTACATACTCAATTTTTTTGTGAACAAATCATCAAATCCAATCAAACAAAAGCTATGCAAGATGCATCCAGTAACTAGCTCTTCTTGTTAAAGAGGAGTTGGAAAAGGTTCTAGTTGTTGGGTTTATCAGACTTATTGACTATTCAAAATGGATTTTCAATATTGTTCCTATTCACAAGAATCCTTTGGGGATCAAAAATAGTATAAATTTTAGAGATATAAATAATGCATGTCTTAAATATGACTTCCCTCTACCAAACATTGATATGATTGTTGATTTTATGGAAATATGCAAAATTTTATCTCTCATGGATAGTTTCTATGGTTATACCTTCACTACTCCACAAGAAGATCAACATAAAACAACTTGCACTACTCCTCGGGTACCTTCTACTATTAGTTCATACCTTCGTTACATATCGATGATCCATGAAAATCATATTCCATGATATGTTACATGACATTATAGAATATTATGTGGATGACATTCTAAGTAAATAAAAAAATGGGAGGATCATCCATTGGTCCTTTTCCACATCTTTGAATGGCTTCGAGAATACAAGGTTAGATTAAACAATAAGAAATGTGTGTTTGGTGTTGTCTTATGAAAGATATTAAGGCTCATTGTGCCTTGAAGAGGAATTGAAGTAGATCTAGCAAAGGTTACAACTATCATAAAAATTACTCCTCCTAAAAACTTAAAGAAACTTCACATCTTACAAGGAAAAATTCAAGCTATCGGGATATTTATTTCTAAAATTTCTAATAAATGTTACCCATCTACCCATTTCCTTAAAAATGATGTTTTTTCCCAATTGGGTTGGAGTTCCAAAACACTTTTGAGTAGTTAAAGCAATACCTATCAAAAAAATTTGTTCTAGTCCCACCAACACACCTAGTGAACCCCATCTTCTATACATTTCGCTACCCAATTTACTTTAGGTGCTCTCTATATTAATTTGATATGTTAGATTAAAATAAGTATAAATAAATTAACTATGGCTAATTATCTTATGGGATTTAGTAAGTTTATTATAATACATGTATGCATGTGTGTGTACATATAAAAATATATTTTAATGTTTGATGAGGTAGATGATGTCATATCTCAAGTGATTTACTTTATCTTTAGAAATCATTTTTCACAATTTAAGGACTATTTTTGTGGATGATTTTAAGAAATAGTTTATTTAAAAAATTAATGAATATATTATTAATTAATTTTACAAGTAAATAGAATTAAAAAATAATAAAATGGATAGACAAGTGCGTCTCCCAACTACTTCAAGAATAATTAGAAAGTAGTTTTTAATTGTATATAAAATTAGGCCTAGCTTGTCCTCATATTGTTTTCTTGTGTTTAGAGGATTGGAACAAATGATATGCATATATAATTGAGATATATAGCGGAACTTAAAATCTAAATTAATAAAAGAATAAACATGGAAAACTTAACTAATTTAAACTATAGAAAACTATTTTTGGAAAGAGGAGAATATATCAACATAATTTAATGAGGGAGTTGGTAAGACAAAGGGGTAGAGAATATACCCACTACTACAAATGGGTGATTAGAAATAATAATTGATCAAAACGCTCAAATTGAGACGATAAAAAACCGTATATTGTCTCAAAGCAAGTGTCTCTAATTATTGTCTCTCAGAGACAATATATATTAATACATATTTTGTCTCTTGAGAGACAATATCATTTTTCTCTCTAAAGACAAATCATTTATGTCTCTCTATAGACAATACACATTTTAATTTTTGTCTCTCTAGAGACAATATAAATTTTAATTTTTGTCTCTCTAGAGACAATACAAATTTAAGGAATAAAACACTAAATTTCAAGAATAATAAATAACTAAATGTATTCTAGTGCAATGAATGTATTGGTGCTCAAAATTGTCTTGCCCCATTTTGTTGTCCTTGTTGTTTTTGCCCTAAATACTTGAATAAAAATGAATGGATGTAGCTTGGAGAAACATATTTGAGCCTTGTAAACATTTCTAAAAATCTCTGTCTTTGGAGAAACTTTCATCTCCGATCTCAAATGGTTATTTTTCTCCATTTTACGATTTGACAGGTGTTTCTCCTGGTCAAATTTACATCCTTGCGTCAATAGGAAGGGTGGCCTCTTTTGGTTGGATGCAGCTCGGTAGGGTACTTAGAAATTTTATGAATTTCCTCCACTTAGAAATTTTTCCATGTGGAGGAGCGGCACTCATTTGAAGATTTACTTTTTGGTTTGGCCTTGGAGTAGCATCGGGAGGACATATGGAGGTCTCCGCTACTTTGCTTTGACTTAGACAAATTTTTAATGCAGCTAATATAGTTTGGCGGGACAAGGACATGTGGCGAGCCTATGCTCATTTAGGGTCTCAAACTTGGGCACCATTTTGAAATTATGCCATGGAGACACGTGGAGGCTTCCGCTGGGTCTTCCCATACTTAGTCTTTTTCAAAAGATTTTGGGAGGCCTGGGACACGTGGAGGAACTACGCATGTTTGGGACCGACCCTTGAGTTTCATTTTAAAGAAGCGCCAAGAGGACACTTGGAGGCCTCCGCTCACTTTTTATTTTGCTTGGAATTTTCAATGGCCAAAGGAGATTGCCTCGAGACTTTGACACATGGCGCCTTCCGCTGAGCTTCAAGCCTTCAAACAAATTTTTCCGAGCCAAGACACGTGGTGATCTCGCATCCATTTAGGATCTCAAATTTTGGGGACCATCTCAAGATGCGCCATTGTGACACGTGGCAATTTGAAAAGTCAAAGGGCGGGAAGCGGACCATTGGGGGAAACTTGGGTTTTTTTCCTCCAAAGGATTAAAACATCAAAATGGCTCGTGGACCCGTCAGAAATAGTCAAAACTTTACCCGTCGATCAATGGCGGAAGGGCAGAGCTATGGGGGAAACTTGGAAAATTTTCCCTTTTCCAAAAAGGAGGTGAAATATTAGAATTTGGCCACGGTTCCTTTGGGACCCACCTCAGGACACGTGTCAGGATCATTTCTCAAGGGTGGAGGTGTGGAGAAAAATGGATTTTTTTCCATTTTTTCAAAGGGTTGTAAAAAGTCAAAGGAAACCCCCGGGCCTGTTTTAAAATTGAATCTTCCACGTGGACAACCCAAATTCAAAGTGAAGATCAACAACAACTATGTCTAAATCTTATTTTCCCCATTTTACTGAAAAGCTCTTGGAAGTGCGAGTCTTCATGATTTCTTGGTATTTCCTACACACCAAGCAGGGAGGGGAGTAAATTTTGATATCTAAGTTTGGTGGGGAGATCTAGAGATGTCTTTCACCATTAAAATGGTCTAACTATCGGGCTCAATCTGATTTTCTATTTTTCTTCTCCTAAGCATGCAAGGAACCAAATTTGAGATTAGGGGTGGAAGTGGTTGTCGAATAGAAGGAAGAGTGATTTGTTAGAGGAAGGAGTTAAATGCAGGAGATTTTCGAAGAGATCTTCCCCCCTGAGCACCTGACAAATTTTTGTAGATCTGATTCTAGGAATCACGATTATGATCATGGAAAGCACTGGTGGTACTCAATGTCTGGATTTTTGGGGGGAAAAGGCTTGTTGAAAATGTTATAAATGGCACAAATTTATCGTGCATATGGTTGGAGGGTTAGAGGTCAAAGAAAATTCCCAAGAGGAAACTTTGACAAAGCTTGTCTCTTGAGAAGCCGCATAAGAAGCCTGTATATCTATTTTGTATTAAGTTTGATCATGTCAAGGTGGTTTCAAGTGTACATCCATTGAAAAGCTCTAAGATTGTTCTAGAAACTTTCCCCTGCTGATAAATCTAATCAAACTCGAGTTATTCTGGGTTGATCTTGAGAAAAATGTGTTTGTTTCATTTCTAAATGTCTACAAATAGTTTTTCTTGTTCATGTTGTAATCTTGTGTCAAAATCTGTCTTAATCACACAAGTCTCAATCCTTATGACAATTTAGTGGTATCTGTAATCTCATTTCTCATAAGAGCTTTCATCTGGGAGTGAAATAAATGATTTAAAATCACTTTTCTTTCATTTGTTGACATAGATTGTTTGTAAGCCTCTGGGTGTACCTCAGGCGTGATTGATCTTAGATCTTGATGTTTTATTGAGTCTTCTAACTCAAGCCTTCATGTTAAAATCTCATATATTGTGTGAAAAAGTGCAAATCTGGGCCTCCATTTGAGTACATATTCTAGTTAAAGGAACATTTTAGCTATTTTGAAGTATTTTGTTGTCTAGACTTTCCATTTTGTAAGAGTTCTCAGAGATTTGGAAAATCAAGTTCATTTTGCCTCACCTCCTACCAAAAGTTATTTAAAAACAACTAATCCTACCCATACTACCCCTGTTTGTCATGTGTGTATACAAATGCATAAATTTTACTACCAAAACATGTAGAAACAATCAGGATTCCAAATGTCTTTAGTAGCTTGAACCTTGTCTAGAGAATATCTCCACTATCTAGAGTGAAAACTCGTGAGAGTTAGATTTTGTTACATTGATCATATTTTCTTCAAGGTCTCCTTAACAAATTCATTAGGAAGGATATCACCATCTCCTCCATAAATAACTAGGCTATAAAAGGGTTCTCTTACCTTGGTTGAAAGGAACAACCTAAAATAGTGAGGATAGATCAAATCCTCTTGAGGGTGCTATCCATTTCTCCACATCTGAGTGACTAAGGGCCAGTTAGATCCCATCCCTAGCTACAAAATGAATCATCATGATCTATTTGTCTCTAAGCTTCCTAATAAACCTGTGATGTTGCTCAGACTTTGAAGGAGAATCAATTTGGGTACCAACAAAATGGATACATATTGTAAATGGAACCAAAGTGAGATGGTGATCAATATTTCAAAAAAATTAATTTGGATTGAATTTTTTTGCTCACAAATGGATCCACATGTTGGCTCCCGAATTTACCCCAGAGGAGAGAGATAAGGAACACGGATGCACATGGGACATGATGAGAGAAATGGAGCCATTTTTAGTGGGGATGGGGTCTTCCTTCTCTCACCCATCCACTCTTCTCAAGGAGTGATGGGGAGGCACATGAACAAAGGGTGTGGATGATTTCCCTGCTACTTTTGACTTCTCCTTAGCTAAGGCAAAAGGACCCAAGATCCAGTCAAGGGAAAATAAGATATGGCTAGGAACTAAGATAAGATCCCAAACCCACTAAAATAAACAACCAAATCTAGGTGCAGCCACTGAATGCAACACTCACTCAAAAGAGTGATCACTAAGCGCCACAGAACTGGGGATTTGATATGGATCGTTTGAGGCAGGTTTAATATGATCCACACACTAACTCCAAAGATTTGCATGAGTCATTTCAGGTTAAAGATGAGGATTCCAGATCAAGGGTGAGAACACTTGAAGTACATGCATTAATGTTGTTCTCTCACAAGTGGACTCATGTAAGATAAACATGTAAGATGAGATCCACACAAGAACTAGGAATGTTAGAAAGAGTTAATTAAATTTTATGGAGTGGAGAAAGGGTTGAAGCGAAGGGGAAATGGAACCAAAAATTATAGAGCTACGGAAGATCAAAGAATAAATGTCAACCATTGTATATCACTGCCACTACATGAAGGTAAAGTAAACATAAAATGGGTCTTTCATACGAAAATGACTTATAGGGAGAGCTCAAGAGCAATTCGATGATCTAGCTCAATATACCTAAGGCTACATCATCATGCATAAATCATACTAAACATTCTAGATCAAGGGACCCCTAAGATTTATAAATACATCACCCAGTCTTACTTTTTCCACAGGGAGATTTTTATAGGCCTTATAAATGATATCCTTAAGTACACCCAAAATATCGATCTCTCACACCATTCCTAAACGAGATCCAAGTAGCTACACATAATTTCCATATTAAATCATAACCTTAAATTCCAAAAAAATCAAAATAAAAGACACATATCATTTTACCCTCAACATCATTTCATGACAAGAACAAAAAACACCAAGAATTTTGGTAGGTCATCCGAGGAAAACCCATTAAACACGGAAAAACAAGGGAAACATATATTCATGCTCTCAGAGCCTATTAATGACTGTACATGTGTAATCACCTTAACATGAATTCCAAGTAAATAAGTCACCTAGAAAAAACCTCCATTAGAACTTTATGTCCCCCTTTGGTTGACGATGCGTCGACAAAATCCCCAGAGATCTTTGCCTTGAAGAACCTCTCACCTTTTTAAAAACTTCGCCTCCTATTCTTCTCTAATACCACTCCCTTATATCCTTATCCATCTAGGGTTTTAGAGAATACTCACCTGGATTCTAACCGACTCGCAATTAGGTCACATCCCAGATATTCCTAGGGGTATCAGGGAATAACTTTCCATGAAAAATTTAATATTTCCCACGCCTGACTTGTCATCATCATGCCACTATAATAAAGCAATGTCTTTTCCATGTCACTTTATTTAATATCAAAATCTTCCTTAGGTGAGAAAATATGACATGGCCAAATATTTAACTTTGACAAGAAATTTCATAAATATGCGAATACGTAATTAATCTTTGGTGGCACGCTTCTCATCAATTCTAATTCAATTTTCACTCGAGGCTAGCGATCCAGGAGGATACAAAATTAATGGTGAAATGATTTTTCCAAACATGTCAAGCATAGGGAACATGTCTATTTGAACACAACACACCATTCTATCAATCCACCACCTAAATTTCACATATCGTTTTGCCACCTTCTTTTTCATCATCAATATTGCTTCCATGTCTTCTTTGTCCCTAAAATTCACTCCTTCCAATGAGAAAATTGACCATTTGAGTAAGTTCTTCTAACTAGTAGGGCTCAATGAAGCACTTTTTAGACATATTGTTAGTATAATAGATATTAGGGTTGGCCCTATAAATAGTTTCTCCCCAAAGAACATAATTTTATCCTTTATGCATCGATTGTTTGAATTATGTTCCTCATTTCCTCTCTTCGCAACACCCCAGTTCCACCTAATCCACCCGAAATACCATATGAACACATGACATCTCAAGTATCACTAGATTCACCACTACCCATATATCCATGAAACTCAATGGCACATGAACTAGGATTACTACCATCCTTCCTTCACGACCATAGAGCTCCAAGTGCCAAGACCATTGCTACCCAACAAGGAGAAGAAAAACCTCCAAACCTGCCTAAAAATGAAATAGAGAGATGATTGTCAACACTTGAGCGCCCTTCTAAAATATGGTTTGTGATGTGCACCCAAGTCCTTCCTATGAAGAAAATAAAAGTCATGGTGGAATATTCTTCAAGAAAATTAACTCATTTTCCTGTAACTCGACTTTTGTCTTGCAAGAAAACTAATGTGTATATAAGAGGGGGCTCCCCCTTTCTAAGTGGGTGACCTCACTTGAAAAGAAAGGAGAGCTCACCTCGATCTGAATGGGCCACGAGCCGAGTTTAAGAGTTTCTAGAAAATATTATATCATGGGGCCTGGTAGGGGACATCTAGTTTGTCTTGGTGTATAAGATCACGAGGATTTTTTCAACGTAGGAACCACCTATAAAACATGCTCCATTTTTCCAAGGTGAATTTTTGTTTTGGAAGATTGACTATTGTATCTCTCTATTATAAATCACTTTATATTTTGATATATTGTATGTGTATGTTTATATTTTTAGAGCGGGGGTCCCTATAAATAGAACCCCATTTTTTCATAATAATTAATGCTCTAAATTACCTTTCTATTTTGTCAATATATGATTTGTGTAAGCATTATTCTATTATAATCATTTAGATATATCATTTATCTCATTGTTTTTCTTCCTTTACATTTTGTAATGTGAACAACCCTTAGAACATACAACATCCCATAGGAAATTCATCGTTGAGCTATCTCATTTCGCATACAACCGCATACCACCTTGAGAAAGAAAAATAGACACTCATTACTTTATTTATCACCAACCTCTTTCAAGTTTGAAGAGAATAAGTATTTTCATTCTTTTCTATGCACTTGGATGGTGGGCTCAACAGTGCACAAACTGCTGCTCAAAATAAGGAAGAAACCAATTTGGACCCCGAGCTCCGAAATTTTAGTTACCTTATAAGTCAAATAGATACACCCTTTCAAAACTTGGGATAAACCACCTTTTGAACAATCTCGGTGCGCGAGACTAAAAATTTACATCCACCCTTCATTAATATAGGGCCAAAACCTAGACTAGAATCCAAAGGGAACTAGGATATTTCCTTAAGTTAGTCCCACATTTTCAAAATACCTCGTCCTCGGGTCTTGGGAGAAATTGTCTTATCCACACAATACTCACATCTATTAGAAAAATTCCGAAGTCTAGACCTTACATCAAAACACACTTTGTTTTGTACTTTAAATCTATCTAAAATTCACAAACCTCTAGAACAACAATGAGATCAAGTGCATACTTAACCATCCCACTATAAAAGAAACCCAAATAAGAGAGATATGTTCGAAAGACCAACACCCAAAGTGTGAGTCCATTTGAAAAAGGAACCTACCAATTAGAGATAGCATTGAAAATAAGATGAACGTATATGGGTACCAAGACCAATTTTTTTATTAATATCAAAAGAAGAGAATGAAAAAGGGCACCTAAATTTTGCTAACCCTTGACATAGGATGCTACACTTATTTATTGAGTTAAAATTACAATTTGGCACCTCCTCCAAACGCATTGCCATAGATTATTTAGCTAATTTTTTTATAACTAGTTTTATAAGATAGAGTGGCACCTCCTTCAAACATGCTGCCATAGATTCTTGATTTGATTCTTTCTAACTAGTTTTACAATGAAATATACAACTCCTATGAGAGGAATTTTGAAACAATATCCATAGAATCATGTGTTGACATCACTACGAGATAAAAAGAATCACCATCATTATCATTACATCATTAAGTATTATAATTATAAGACATCAATATATTGATCTTTAATAAAAATAGAGGTTAGTTTAGTTATAAAACTTACTTAAATATGAGAAATATTTATGTGGATTTGTTGACTTGTGGTAATATTGCATAGTAGGTCAATCCCTTTAAGTTTATTAGATTTTCTACAAGGATCAATACAAAACCCCATGCACATCGAAGAGGTTGCACTTCCAATGATGGCGTGAATGCTTCAAGCAACCAAGTAAAATATTGAATCATAACGGAAAATCAAGTATGAAATAATAGGGTATAGCATTATCATAGATCAAAATACAAAGGTACATATATATCGTAGTGTTGTGTAAATCTCGTGTATGAAATTTGAACACATGAAACCTAATTAAGGTCATAAGGACCTATGATTTCACTAAGTGAGATGACTAACCACGTGAGGTGGACAAGACGTCGAGTGATGATGAGGCAAGTCACATATACTAACACCCCGCTATTTCAAAGTTGGGGTAGAGTTCATGTAAATTCATAATAGAAAGAGAACTACCCTAGAAAACTAAGAAATATGTGTTAATGGGTCCCAAAACTAAAGTGTTGATAAGGTACCCATGTACAAAACAACAATCTCTTGAAAAAGAAGAAGAAGATAAAAATAGGTCCCGAAAACTAGGCTGATAAGGTACCCATGTACAATAAGGATCTCAAGTAATAGAGGAATATAACATAAGGGAAAAGAATCTACTTACAAGAGATTAAATACTCCCCTAAAAATCTAAGAAAGATGCTTGATATGGGTTTCAAGTAACTAAAGGTCTGATAAGGTACCCATGTAAAAACCACGTCTCTCTAGAAAATAAGAAGAGGAGAAAATGACTAGGAATAGAAGAGAATAACAAAAATGTTCATATTAATTAGGATCATTCATATATTCATTTTACTTATCATCTCAATCAATATTATCATCTAAGTAAGAATCTTTCTTAATTTGTTCGGAGTAGAGATATATAGAGAATCCTTTCTTATGTTTCTTGCTAATTGGTCTTATTTATTCTCTAATTTAGTTGAGGTATGAGACATTTTTCACACAAAAATGGTAATTCTTCCATTCTCATTTGTAAAATAGTAGGATGTAATTTTCTCACAAAGAGTGTGTCTTTTAAAGGAGGTATTGATATTTGATCCTCTTTATGTGTAGATGATTCTCGTTGTCTATCAATAAGTGTATCATTTAGTATCATAGTATGTTCATCTGATATCCTTGGTAGATATTTTGGTATTCATTAATATTTAGGGAATTGAGATGATAACATAATAAAATCTCATGTAGTGAATATTTTAAATCCCTTAGCATCAAGTTATTGGATTCATCATTGTAAATTAATTTAAAAAATTCATGATGTCCATTAATTCCATGATAACTAAAAATTAGATAAAGCATTTGATTTATTTAATCCAATAAGGGGATAAGGGGATAGTAATGAGTAAGTAAAAAAGTGAATAATCTCTCATCAACTCACTCATCTATAATATCATAGTATATATCATTCTTGTCTAATGAAAGAGATATTTTTGTTATGCTTGCCTTAGTATTTGAGATTAACGTATTGGAACATGAACATTGTTTCCTCTCTAAAGAAATTTCACTTCACTTGTATTAGCACATGTATCATGCATAATGTTCATATAAAATTAATACAATACAAATTTAAGGAATAAAAAACTGAATTTCAAGAATAATAAATAACTAAATGTATTCTAGTGCAATGAATAATAATGTAGGTCAACAAGATATCGAGTGATGATGAGACAAGTCACATACACCAACACCCCCTTCATCGAAGCTAGGGTAGAGGCCATAAAAATCAGAAAAGAAAGAGAACTTCCATAGATAACTAAAAATGATGTGGCAATGGGGCCTAGAAACTAAAGGCCCGATAAGCTACTCATGTAAAAATAACAATCTCTCTAGAAAAGAAGAAGAGGAGAAAATAGGTCCCAACAACTAGGCCTAATAAGGTATCCATGTACAATAAGGATCTCAAGTAATGGAGGAAAAACCCTAAGGGAAAAACATCAACTTACAAGGATTAAATACTCCCTAAACAATCTAAGAAAGATGTGTCATATGGATCCTACGCCAACTAAAGGCATGATAAGGTACCCATGTAGAAACAACATCTCTCTAGAAAATAAGAAGAGGAGAAGAGGACTAGAAAACAATGAGACCCTCACCCTCACAAATCCCAATACTATTTTTTTTTATTCTCTATTTTTGTAAGTACTCACTAAACTCATTGTGAAACGCCAAACATCTCATCTTCCAAGTTCCACTCTAGTATTCACCATTCCTTATTCTCCTAGACAAACTCACGTAACTAGATGGAACCTTTATCTTTCCTTTTACATGTACCTAAACCAAACTAAAATATTCAAAATTCACTCGTTGACCATGCAAATTTTGGTACACCATTGTAAGTAGTTATGAATATTTAATCTCTCATTTCAAAGATATGTTTTCATTTATAGGGTCCAATCTAGCTTCATGTGCAAATCTTATGAACCAAGAGGAAATATTGGCTTTTGACATTCCATCTAGTACATTATCTTAGCTTGGAATCTTAAATGTATTGGAAATTTAAACTATTTTTTCTCTTTTATGTCAATTGATTTTGATTTTTTGTAATTATTTATATTGACTGCATCTATGATTCATGTTATTTGGTTGTATCTCATTCTGGTCTAATATTTTTCATGTCCTTCATGTTAAGAGTTTTTTTCATCCTCCTCTCAAATATGTTTTACGTTGAAGTTTTGAATTTGGTGCATAAGTAGATTGTTGTATTGACATCCTCCTCTCAGATGCCTCACAATGTTTTTTATCTTCTTTTTTAGGTTGAAGTTTTGGTTTTGGTGCATAAGTAGATTGTTGTATTTTTCTTATCAATATTTTTTATAACTATTTCAAGTTATCTCAATGTATCTAATACATGGGAATATTAGATGAATTTTTAGGGGTTAAGATGGTATTAAGGCAAAATTCCATATGTCACGTCCTAATCACACCTAGTTGGATACATGTAGTAAATCTCCAGAAACACTAGCCATGTGCTAGATTGCATGCTTTCATTTGTCCCAATTGGAAAAAGGTATGCTGGTAGTTGTGGATGTAGGTAGTTCATATTTATCTTAGTGCACTATTGAATCCAAAGACATGTACATAACCATCTTTTAGAATTACCCTATATGCATGTTGTAGTGTCTTTGTTTGATAGGTAAAACTAATGTATTTTGAGTTTATTTGGGGGAGCAAGTTATTATTGTTCAATCTATTTGTGAATGGAGTAGGTTATAACTAATTGTGTATTGAATCGGTAGCTATAAATTATGGATAATTTATTTCACTAAAATCTCAAAGGATGATTGTATATTTTATATATAACTTTTTGTAAGACATAGTTTCTAGCATTAACGATGGCGAACGACTCAAAATGGTTGTCTTCTCTACATCCCCCTTGTGGCTCATTCTGTTGAAGAGATGGTGTCTCAAATGCAGCAGGAACACATCCTTGGGGAAGAATGTGTAGAGCTTTCCAATTCTCATCTTAAGAATTTTAACCCTCAAGCGGATCTACAAACACTTCTTAAATCCAAAACTTTTGCCTGCTATTGTTACTTACAGGTACACCTTTTTTTCCCATAATGTTGCCTGGCCATGTTAAATTTCATTGATCGATTTTTTTAAATGAAAGAAAGAAATTATTTCAAATCAAGCAGGTCAATAAGACATAAAAGTATGACAAGTTAAAGTAGCTAATCAAGAGTGCAAAAGGAACCCCCAATTAAAAAATATTTCCTAAAGCCTAAACTAGAAAGCGGGATTGCTTCATTTTGTTTTTGAAAGAAAGAAAGAATTTATTTCAAATCAAGCAGGTCAATGAAACTCCAAGTATAACAAGGAAATCCAACAACAAAATATGTAGTACCTAAAAATAAAACTAAATGCGGAGAAGAGGGTGGTCTTAAACCTAACAAAAATCATATGTACATATTCCTTATAATAAAATCAATCCTTTGAGAACTTGAAACATTTTTTAATGTTTGAATGAATATGTTTTGCATTTACCCTTTTTCTTCATGGTTATTTTGTATTTACACATGATATGCATTTCAAATGTTTAAATGATTGATCTGCTTCCTTGATTAGTTCGTCTACATCTTTTTCCCGAATCATCAAACATTCGGATGTTCCTTTCCATTTCCTTTTCCCATCTCAATATCTCGCGAGATTGAATTGGTGCCATAGATGGTGCTACCTATGTTTTACATGGGGGAATGGCTATTAGTTATCTTTATCGGACGTATAAAAAGGTTACATAAAATGTTTTTTCATCAATGTATTATAAGGAATGGATTAACTACTCTAGTGGTTACTAATCTAAAATGTTCATTATGTTTCATATACGCATGATAAAATAAACTTCAATCTTAATTTCGTTAGGCTTTGAATATTACGTTAGAATAAAAAAGCTTGACCTAACGAGGTGAGCTTAGGTGGGGATTGAGTGTGGTCGTAATGGTGAGGAGACTAGTTGTCTACATTTCATTAAATGTTGAGTGACTCAAACCTACCCCACACCTCTCAATGACCACTCGGACTCCATTTTTGTCAATTTTCATCATTTAAATAGTTCATGCCTTAGTCATTGATGTAGATCATAGTATTTTTTTGTAGATAAAATTATACGGACCCAGTAGTGCCCTACTTGGGTTAATTCACCCCAAGTATTTCTTACATGCTCTCGAGAGAAATAAAGAGAACAAACAAACTAAAAAAATTCGATTAGGATTAGGGATAGTGTTTTAGTGCAACATTTATATTCTACTTTCTCTCTTATAAATGTTTCTTGTTTAAGTATTTTTGGAATTTTTGGTTTTGGAGCGAGAGGCAATACATAGCATCAATAGCCATGGTGGTTTCCTTTAGCACTGACTCAAAGTGAAAATATTGACCAATGTACCTTTGAAGATTTCAAGGTAATAATCTCAAATATAACTGGAAACTATCTTGAATGTTTTCACTTATTTCTTCATGAATGAGCTCTTGTTTTTATTATGATTGTAGTTGGTATTTCCATATAAATTCATTATTTCTTGAATAGATCTTTATTTTCTATTCTTAATCTTAGATAATGACAAAATCAATTGTTCATGGTATAATATGATGGTTGTTATAAAAAATTAGCCTTTTGTAAAAGTAATGTCGTGTATGCATGTTTTTTTGTTCTTTCTTTAAGGTTTGAGCTTGACATTTGGTTTTTCCTTTAATGTTTATTTTCAAAATTGGGTGTGTAGCAATTTAAGATCTATCATACTTGCCAACTCTACAAAGAGGTTATTCAGTTTTGTAAGTAGTCTTGTATATAGGAAATTGTTTTAGTGAGATTTTGACATGAAGATTGTTGTTTTCCATGGTGGTTGATGGTGGTGTAAGTCTTGGATTCAATCCAATGGAACATATTTGTTTGGACACTTCAATATGTAAATAAAGATGGTACCGGTGATTGCGCACCTTTTGTCCCATGATCATGTTCTCCAACTTTTCTCAATGTTTTCCTCTTATTGTGTATGGCACATCAATTGTGTTATTATGAACTATTCTTATCATTGTAGAAATTAGAGAATGATGAGATAGAATTTGAGTTCTTAGGCACGAAAATCCATTTTTTCTCCAAAATAATATGTTCATTGGAGGGAAAGGAGAAAAGGAGAAGCACATATACCTCTTGTTTGACCTTACAAAATATTTCCTTTTTTACTTTGTTCTCTGGAACATGCATCATTTATTTAGATTATGTAAGTATAGTTCATTGATTCGGACTTTAGATTCTTTGAAGATGATATTTCAATCAAAGTCTTAAAGAACAACAAGGGCTTGAGAGTTAGATATCCATTCAATCAGCCCATGAAGATCTACTCAACTTATACTGAGGCTAAGACACTAGGCTCTGAGGGGACTTGAGAAAACAGATTGGAGCAAAGCACTATTCCATAATGATGGGTGTGAAGCAAATTTAGCTCATTCACATTGTCTAACCATTAGAAAAAGGTGTTGGTTAAAAGGTGGTGGCATTTCTTGACTACAAAAGAATACAATTATGGCAAAATGTGTCTATTGATTGATGTAAACCATACACTATTAGTTCAATGTATCTCAAGGAGTTTGACTGTGTTTCTCACAAGAATTTTCTTGCATTATGTTAAGGATTACTTCATTTTATTCCTCATGGAAGTAAGTGACTCATCGTTTATATGGAGAAACGAAACAATTTACAAGCATAAATTATACTTTCTTTCACAATAATTGAATTTGTGATATGCATAGCTCATAATGATGTTGTTGGAGTTTAATGATAAATATGAGATATAATTTATAATAATAAGCAGTAGTAAACTTAAGGCGTGTACAATATAAGAAAAGAAGACTTGAGTTGTTTCAATTCTATGACTAAGATAAGAAAACTTAAATGTCTACCAAAATAAAATTACTTCTACCACCTATCTTTAGCAATTTTCAAATTTAACCCAAAAATAGAATGACCAACTAACACAAGTTCCATATTTTGCTTCAATAATTTCACTATTATAATATCAAACAAAAAAGGTCTATACATTATTTTGTAATAGTGATATGCCAATTGTTAACAAGGCAAGGTGGATTAATTCATAAAAGCCAAGATTATAAGTGGAATCTTAAAGAATCTTCAAGGAATTTTGATTTTTGAATGTTGGAAATTACACTTGAAGTTGATATCCTTTACATTATACTTATTTACACAACACCGAAAATATGACACCTCATTTTATCTAGTGTTCATGATTCATATTTTGAGAGAATCATAAAAATAAGGTATATTTTGGGGTGAGCATGTAATTTTATTGTAAGTTTGACCAAAAATCAAAATAACACCATTATTATTTGAGGCCAATGCCAATATCATGGATGCACATAATGAATCCAACATTGAAAGTGTGAGTCCTCGTACTTTAAAAGTGGGAGACTCACACTTTGAAAGTTTGAGCCTTATAATATGAAAGTGCGAGACTCACACTCACGAAAGTGCTAGCCTCATAGTTTGAAAGTGTGAGGCTTGCACTTTAAAAGTGTGAGTCTCCCACTTTCAAAGTGTAAGCCTTGCACTTTGAACTTTGCTTTTACAATAATTTATTGTTAGTTTTTATTTAAATTTTAATCCGACAAAATCATGCCTTAAAATAGTTTAGCAAGCTGTTAACCTTACATCGAGGCTTGCACTTTCAAAGTGTGAGGCTCACACTTTGAACTTTCTTTTGCAAGAATTTATTGTTAGCTTTTTATTTTTATTAATCAATGGGATCATGCCTTATAATAGTTAGCAGCCACTAACCTTACATACTCCCAACATGATTTTTCCAAATTCATGAAAATCTAAAAACAAGGAATTGGAATCCATTAATATAGACATTAGGATCCACTAATAGTGAAATTGGAATCAATAATAGCGAGTGAAATCAATAATAGCTAAATTGGTACTCTAATGAGTCAATAATGACAATATTGGAATCCAATATTACTACTAACGGAATGAAATACTAGTAATAACGAGAATCAAGTATAAACAAAAAGGAATTCGATATAAACAAAAATGGCGATAGATTTCTACAAAACTTGTAATCTTAGAGTCTAGATTCAACTGGAATATGTCTAGATTTCTTGAAATAAGCCTTAGAAAAGAAAATTAGACTTCCATGTTTTTTCTAAAAAATGTCCTATCGAATTGAAACTTGGTAGGAAATCGAGCTTTGTGAACGGTTTATAGGTGGAAGAACCTTGTAGGATGTATGTTTTCTCAATCCATAACATTTGAAGAATTTGCACTTATCACGAGTTCAAAGCGGGTTCTTATCCATTTAAGATTAGGTCAATACATTATACGTATGCGAGTTTACACATAGAATTCTTTAATACACTATTTTCACAAGTAGTTTCTATGACATTATGAAATTAACTTATATTTTCTCTTGTAGATCTCATTTTACAATAATCATTTATCTCAACAAGGATATATAAGAACTACCAAGATTTATTCTTAGGTTTTTTCATAGACAAATCTTGCTAAAGTAAAGATATGTATCACGTATCACTTCATTACTCGAGTATTATCATCCATATACTATATTAAGTGAGATCTATTCACAACTTCTTTCCTATATTGTGTTGCGAGTTCACTATGATGAAATTAATGTATTTTTAGCTTCTTGAATTTATCTTCTAGTTTAATTTTTATTTATGTGCAATCCTTTTTTCTCGTGTCATTTGGGTATGAATAAATCTATCGATAAATCACACTTTCAAAATTTGTGTTATGAATAAAATGTGCAACAATATAATTTATTTCTTTTTGAAAATTTTAAATAACATAAATTAAATTTTATTGGTTAATTCACTCTCTTTATCTATTGTGTCAAAATTCATGTTTAGAAAAATAAGTGAATAATATTTTTTTGTTTGTTTTTGTTTTCAAGTTTTGATGACATAATATATAATATGATTCTTAAGACATGTTAGGGAAATTTAGAGATAACATGATTTGAATACATTTTAGGCCAATTCATACTATTTTGAATATGTGATTACCTTTTATTTTTTACTATGTCAAAATACATGTTTGGAAGAAATAATTGTGTAGCCATCCTTTTGTTTTTTCTTATTAGAAATTCCCTTTAAATTAATCAAAATAAAGAGAGTTACACGTAGTAAAGGGGTGAACAGAGAAATCACGGTCCCAAAAACACCACAAGGACACAAAAAGAGCAAAAAATGCCACAAGGGCTACATCATAACGCCTATAGGAAAACTAGAGACAAAAAAA
>CM031240.1:1043573778-1043623778 GCA_018340775.1 Taxus wallichiana var. yunnanensis
GGATGGGTGACCTCTCGGGAAGTCCCAATGTTGTTTCCTCCTAATGTCGTGGGCTAATTTGTGAATGCATGGTGAGCTCAAGGCTCACATGGTTGCTTCGGCTCCACCATGTGGGGGTGTGTTAGCATAGTTGCTTAACATGATGAGATCCTCTCCATTACTAGTTTGAGATTCTGTGTGATGAAAAGTTGTGTAAATATGATACCATAAAAGGAATGATAACCAGATTGTACCAAGCCAAGAACATAGATGCTAATCAAACACCATGATTAATAAGACATCTAGAGAGGTGAAAATATGGGTTCTTAAAAAGTTTAGGGAGAATTGAGCTAGAATAGTTCACCGAACAACTTGGTGAGCCACTCGGTGAGCCAAATTATCATATAAGGCCGAGTCAATCTTGAGTTGAGTCATATACAACACCAAGGCTAACAAAAATCAAAGTACTATTCGGGTTTGGGCTTGAAAGGGATGAGCTCGACCAGTGAAGGAGTTAGGCTTGGAATAGGTGAGCTCATAAATCATTGGATGGTGAGTTGAGGGGTGAACTTATACGTCAAGCCATGAAGGTGAAAATGGTTTAGACGAGCTCGTTTTGAGAACTCGGAAAGCTCGTAATATACTACATTAATAGTAGTGGACCCCTCAAAGATGGAAAGAGCTTGACATTATGGGAGGAATATACCTTGGCTCGATAGCTCATTTTGGCAATTCAAAATAAGTAACAAGAACTATAGGGAGAATGGATTGTTTCAACAAGATCGAATGCAAGAGACAACTTGGTCATGTCACGATTAATTCATAAGCCAAATGAGATGATGAGAGAGTTAAAACCAACCAAGCAAGTGGAAGGCCCGAATGAGCTTGGTGGAGAATAGCTCATTGGTGGTTTAGCTCGATGCGGTGAGTTAGATGTAGGCAGAGATGGAATGAGCTTAGTTACAACTCACAAGTCAGCTCGATGGACAAATAAATTCAAGGTTTAGCTTGATGTTAGTGACCTAGATTAGTTCTAGTCGAGATTACGGAGGACTGATGTACAACATGGTCAAAATTTTAATGAGTTCATAGAAAGAGCTCAACTGGTAGTTCCTAGGAGTGAGTTAACAAAGGAGCTCGACAAGGCCAATCCACAAGGCACCAGGACATGTCGATATGTTCAAAGCACGATGATGAACTTGATGTCATGTGGGAGGTTGTGGATTGATCAACTAATTGGTGACACTCAAGATCAAGCGAGATGAGCACGAGATCGGTGTATAAGACGTCCATGTTGAGGCCAAGTTTGGGCACATTGATAGAAGGGCTCGTGGGTCGGCTCGAATAGTCCGAGTGAGTCGGGACTAACTCGGCATGGAACATCAAACAACTCGGGAAGGGAGGCAAGTTCAAGGCCGAGTCATTTTGGCAGATTTGATGAGTTCACATCTTGGGATTGGCTTGCGGTTGAAATCACCTCGTGGGAAAAACCTAATCCATAGCCAGGTGGAAATGTTGAAATGGTGAGAAGACATAAAAATTCCATGCATGGGAGATTTTTAGGTCTCCATCAGGAGAATGGAGATAGTGAACCAATTTTCCATATCATTATTTGTTCAAAGTGGCTTCTAAAGTCTGTATTTCCCTTTCAAACTTAAATGTCATAAACACAATGTCAAGGTTGGAAAAATAGTGGCTGGGTTCCACAGCCGGAATAGCCATGGTAGGGAGATTGTCACATGCAAAAATGTGGAGTTAATCTCTGAGTTGGCCAAGTCATGGGTTAGACGCCAAGGTCATCCGAGGACATGATGGGAAGTGAATACCTAGTCATGTCGTCGAGCTAGCTAGGCGGGAGTTTTTAGAGAATGTTGGAGTGGTTGATGGACCAGAAATGTGTAATGTGGAGACCCGGTCGAAGTGGAGGGTGATCATTGAGCATTGAAAAGGGAGCTCATTCGAGCTAAAACCAAGTGTGAATCTACATGCGTTGAACTCACCTGTGGAAACAACATAAAAATCGAGGCAATGTGGAGGTTGAGTTTGATTGGAAGAGATTGAAAATGGGAAAAACATTGCAGGTGATGCATGGAAAGAGCTCAAAGCTTGTACAGCTGAATTAAGCTCATCGAGCTAAATGGAAAGTTTCCGTGCATGGTGGCTAGCTCGGTAATGATGTGTTCAAGGAGGGAACTCTTTCAAAGCTTGATATAATAGGAGCTTGAATGTGAGATCATGGTGGTAAAGCCTAGTCGGTGGTGACTCACATACAACATTGATTGAGCTCGGGTGGAATGAAGCTCAAGCCTGGACCAAAGATCACCAGGTCGAGTTGTAAGAAGATATCGAGTGGTTGAAGCAGGGAGCTCACAACTTGGTGATGAGAGTAAACGACTCAAGGAAAACTAAAGGGAGCCTATTCCAGGTGAGGTAGGATGGTTCTTGAGCTTGTAAGGGTATGCATAGCTCCATCGAGTTTGAAGGCCAGGGACATGGATTGAGAGCTCACACGTAAAGTGATGCTCACTGGTGCATAGTTTTGAGAACTCAAACTTGAGAACTCAAGTTGGATCCTGTGGTTGAAATGGAGGAGGACTCAGCTGGGGTCAAGTCAGCCTTAACTGAAACATAATGGATGATAAAACTGTATGAAACATAAGCATAACTCATTATTTGGACATTGCAAAGGAAAAAAAGCGCATTCGGTATGAGAGCTCAACGTAGTATCACAGGGCATAATACAAGGTTCGTGAGAAGAGTTTGAGTGAACCATAACCATAGCTTGTCACACAGGAAGAGATAATGACACCTTAGGCTTAGCTTGATCATGGGATGGTAACTCATAGAGAATAAACACGATGGGCTTGAGGTGGTCCAAATTATAGATGACATTATAGAATAGAATGTGGGGAACATTGGCAAATAGGTAGGGAAGTGTTTTTCAAATGAAGTTGAGTATGAACACGTAACAGGAGGCTCAATTCTTAGGTATGATCTTGGTTCAAATTAGGTTAACATCTCAAATGTTTTAGTTTTAACCATCTGCAAATAAGAAAACATCGAGTGACGAGCTAAGAAAGATGGCTTGACAGTGCAATCGCATAAAGAGAAATAACTTCATCTCGGTTCGACATTTTGAATGCATATTTAATGAGTTGGATGAAGCCGAGCACAAGCTTGGCTAAATCAGATGTGGAGGTGATGAAACAACTCACATATCCGAGCTACACATGGCGATGTGTAAACGTGATGGATATCCTAAGATTCGGTGGGGCATGGAGATGATCCCTCCATATTCGAATGTAAGGGAGCCGATACTTAGAGACAAGTTCAACATTGAGCAACTTGGCTCGATTGGATCATATGCCAGTGTCGAGGAGGTTGCGTGCATTACGGGAAACCAAGTTAGTTTAGGGCCACCAAGGTGAATGTCGAGTTGGGACCACTTAGGATGCGAGCTATGTTGCAATGGAGTTAAACCATGCATTAAGATGGGTGAGCTCAACAAGGGTGACTCTTGCACAAGGAACCTAACTATCTCAACACACTCATGGAATATGGATGTCGGAGGAGATTAAAATATCTCGAGTGGGTTTGTTGGCTGAATTAGGACCAAGTGAGTTTGGCCAATGCATGATGAGCTCACAAGTAGAGCTTGTGGAGTCAAGCTAAAGGGAGAAGTTCTACGTGGACGAAGTGTATACGAGATCAACTCATGAGAGTTAAACCATGCACGCCGAGAGCTCATGGGAGATGAGCCGACCGGAATATGAATGGAGGTTGATGGCATTAACATGGAACTCGAGATGGCTTAATAGGTTAAAAATGAGTTTTTCAACAAGTTTGGCTCATGGAAATCGACTCAGTCATTTGAGATGAGCTTGGAAAACCGTGGCAATGAATCGGTCAACCGAGTTGATAAAAATGAAACAATTGAGCTCGCAGATGTTGGGGGTCTTTGGGACTAACAAGGTGGGTTCATTACAGGTAAATCAATGTAGCGATGGAGACAAAGCTCAATGGTGAGCTCATATAGAAGGATCTCGGCCCTCGCATTGCGGTGAGCAACTCGATGCAGTGGTGGAAGAGCTCATTGCCTAGCTCGGTGAGTTGGCTCGGCGAGCTAACCACCGAGTTGGGTTCTTTTTGGCCTTTCCTCATGATTCCCCCTTCAAGCACAAACCGGTCAACAGGGGGCCACCCAAAAATAGTAATTAAATTAATATTTTTTATTTAAATATTTTAATAATAATATTTATTATTATTATTTAAAATATTTTATTTAAATATTCTTTTAATTATTTAAACCCTAACACTTAATCATGTAGAGGAAGATTCTTCCTCGCTCAAAGAAATCTAATCTAAAGAATGGTGGTATGATTGTTTAACGTTAGACTTAATTTCCTATAAAGTCCACTACTAAGTTGAACCTAATTGGTTGCTACACCTTCTTAAGACTTTAGAAACAAGGAATTTTTATTTTATTTTTTATTTTACATAATGTTCTTTATTCTAAATAAATCATAATTTAGAACACACATTTCATGCCAATCAATCTCATAAAAAAATAACCATATGCATTGTAATGACTCGGTATGATACCGATCTCTCATTCCATGACTCGATTACCAACCGATCTCTCATGTTAACTTAAAGTATATAATAATTTATGTATACTACATATACTTGGTTCTCCTACCCTATTCGGGTAATGAGTGATCTGTTTAAAGAACTTGTCGAATATTTGTTACCAATATTCATTTGACATCACGTTGCTTTAAACTAGGTGACGTAGACAACGCAACCAACAACTTGCAATACTTTTTCCAAAGATTTTCAACATCTTTGTTCATGTTACTATTCCTAGACGACATACTTGTCATTCCCGGAATATGTCCTTCACCTCACTCTTCTCATTATCTAAAATGGTCTTTTACTTCACTATCCACCACTTGCATGAAGTTTTACCCTAGCTCTAGTTAGAAACATAATTTATTATAGGGAGTTGCTCACAATGTCTTAGGGTATATGGACATACTCGGTTGACCTAAGTCAACCGGATGTGAAAAGGTACCCTGAGCCATTGAAAGCCACTACCTATCCTAAACATTCCACTAACTTGACCTAGAGAGAAACTAAGTTCAAGTCCTTATTTATGTGTAGATCTAGATGATCAATGCAGAAGGGTGTTGCCACACATGTCAATCGCAATGTTGTATCCTCGAGAAGATCCATTTCTTCTCAAAGATACGATCCTATAATTGGCGTGTGCCAACATCCTACAGAAACTACCTCATCAAGATGTACATACCGCAAGGAGGTTAATAATACCTTATTAATTTGGATTATCACTCCGATTACAGCAACCCTGCTAAACCTTAATCCAACACTCCATAAGTTCTTTTCTAAATTTGATTCATTTAGTCATTAAAGAACTTCCTTAACTTATGATTGCTTTTTAGGTTCGTTTTACTAGGCTTAACAAACATATATCCAAAGGATAGGACAACATCATAAGTCCCATTAAATGTACTTATTCTTCAAAGAAGGTGTAGCAACCAATTAGGTTCAACTAGTAGTAGACTTTATAGGAAATGAAGTCTAACGATTAACAATCATATCACCATTCTTTAGATTACATTTCTTTAAGCGAGGAAGAATCTTCCTCTACATGATTAAGTGTTAGGGTTTGTCGTACCCTTCTTATCTTTCACAATTTTTTTATAGTTTTACTACATATTCATTACACATTCCATTACTATGTTAGAATTGTTTAGATAGAATTTGTTATCTTATGCAACTTAACAAGCTGCATCTAAATAAGGGTAATTCAATTATTTCCCTTTATCCAACTGATCAAGTTTATCCAAATTAAGCATATAACAAATATGAAAATATCATCAAGATAGGTTTTCCATCTTCTTCATAAATACAAGATAATTTACACAACCAATACAAGTAAATCTCAACTTTCAATTCATCATTCTAAAACTATACATTACAAGACTATGCATTCTAGGCATACTTGTACAACAAACAACCTCTATCCCAAAAGAATACAACTTTTTTTTTTTTCAATTCAACTCAAGAATGAACCGAAACTCTTTACATAAGATCCATAATTAAATAAGCCCAATACAACATGAAAGTTCTTGTCTTCTTTTATCACTTACGATGTCCATCTGCAAAATTGCTAGCACGGGCCAGTTCAATGAACTGAGCATGATAAGCACTAAGCATTAAAGTAAGGTGTATTCCACTAATTGTTTCATTAAACAACTCTACTTTCATGAAACAATTAATATACAACATACAATAATCATAAGTAATAACATCTAGAAAGAAGTACAATTAAGAAAATCTGAATTTACTTTCAAGAAAAGAGCATATTATAATCTGCAACATCGAATTATATCACAAGACTTAATTGATCTTATCAATTACTTTTAAATAGTCAACAAGTCTTGTCCTTCCATTATTTCATAAATTCATAAGAATAGAAAAACACATTTAACTTTTCCAAGCAGCAAAGGAGTTAGTTACAACATAACTCATATTAGTATGCTTCATCTTTCCATATAAACAAGGAAGAGAATCAATACATATCTATTTCTCAATCACAATTTCTCTGAAGGAAAGAATCAGGTTTAGAACACACATCACTGCCTCAGTCCAAAGATGAAAAAATAAGGAGTCCATACATAAAGAGGCTACAACAAAACAAGAATCCCAATTCAATTCCAAGCAGATTAAAAAAAGTCTAAAAGAAAGCCTTACTAACTTCTATCTGCTAGTAGATATAATGCAAAGGTCTGAAACTCAGACTACCCACAAATCCAAGCTATACTTTGGCAATTAAATCTCTTAACCAATCCACTAGAAAATTTCCATCTTAGAAGAGAATCAAATAATGAGAAGTTCAATCAATGAACTTAAATAGTCAACATAAAAGGATCTCAAACCAAAATGGACCCAATCCATATTTCATTTCATTTATACTATGAAATGAAATCCTTTATTAAGTACAAACTTAGAAATTCTTTAGCTAGTTCCCAAAAGAGAACTCAAACAGAATGCACAATCAAAGGATGCACATTACCAACATTCATTACAAAACTTACAACTACTTACCTATTTTCATTCACCAAGCTCAAATCCAAATTCAATCTCAAAACAAAATTCACAGTATCATTTCTAAACAACATACTATCCCCCAAGAGATCCTATTCACTTCTCTATCAAAAACCCAGAGATCCATTCAAAGATCCCAACAAGGAATAGAAATATGCAACAATGTAAGATAGACAAGGGTCGATGAAACTCACGGTCCCAGGGACTGATTTCCCCAAGCATTCAAAACAGGGATACCATATTCCCTTCAACGACACACATTGAAAATAGGTTTAAATTCAACGTTCAATAAAACCCCACGCATCAGATGAAATATCTGAAGAGAGTAAGGAACTAAACAAATAGTTCAAGACAAGTCTTCCCCATCTTCCTCCATTCGACTGAATAGAATCACCACAAGCCTTACGAGTTTTATTTAAAAGCTTAAGACATGTATGGATTTTCTCAACATCAAGACAAAAGGAAATAAGTAATACATTCATTAACCTCTACAATCGATACGACTGTCCCAAAAACAAATCACAATTCCAGTCCATTAATTCCTAAGAATTTAACAGCCAAGCTTCCCACACGGCACAAGATTCACTCAGGGCAGAGAGGGAGAGGTTTTTCTTCATTTTCTCACTCTGTCGAGTTCAAGGGAGACTATACAATCCAAAGGGCATAAGCAATAAAACCATTCGCACCCAAGGAGCGACACAAAGGAGATTACGAGGAGGTTACCAATATGACATCCAAATTAAGTAAAATCACAAGTCACCTTCGAGAAAACAGGTCAAAAAGGAGATTAAGCCTCCAAAACCAGATAGACCAACAGAACCCAGCTCGCAAAATAGGTAGAGAATAAAAATTTACAAAAACGGAATACTTGTTTAGAGACAAATACGAGCTTCAAACATAAGTTTCAGTTTTCCACAAGATTCCATTACCGGTTCAGATAAACAAAAACAAATCCAATGCAAATCTAGAGTTAATAATTCCATAAAAGAATAAAACCTTAGCTCGAGTAAAAGTACAGAACAAACTCACAACTCGACTACAAGTTCATCATAAGAACCAAATGTAGGTACAGTGTCGAATACGAAGGTTCATCCTAAAGTACAGATCTTACCAAGTTCCATTCAGTCCAAAACGTTCACAAGGCCCCAAAAAGCTCATATCAAGGCACGAAGCTTCACACAAGCTTAGAACATCCATGGAGTTCTATTCAACTCCATGAACAAAAACTTAAACAAAGATACAGAGCCAAACAAACAACAATGCCAGTTCAGAACAGCCAAGGAGCTTCTACTTCAAACTCAACAAACTAATGTTCTCAATGATAGTTCAAAATGAAACATATGGCAACGCGTGCCCATTCAGACAACACCAGACTTGAATACAAGCAACAAAGATATCAATAACAAGTTCGTTAGTACATCACCAAGAACTAGTACAGATAAAGTTCCCAAGAACTACCATCTAATAACCAAGGATTCGTATTCCAAAACCCACATAAATTTCAAGAAAACAAGAAAGTAAATAACCAGATACATCATGCAAAAATATATCTCCAGTGAGTAGAGTTGTTTTAATGAATCATTTAGAAGAAAGCAAGAAATCTTAATGGGTAGAGCCTATCATGCCTGATAGTGCCTCTACCGATTCGAAGAAGACTTCCAGCCGAGTTTCCAACACCCCTTCTTCTCCAAGCAAGATCAAACAACAATAATATTTTTCCACAGTGCCTCTTATACATTCCTCGAACCGAAAATAGATCAGAGAATTCAAAAATAGCCACTAAGTGCAGATCAAACTGCTGGTTCGAAAAACTAGATAGCTCCATGCAGTAAAAATTGTGAAGCATGCAAAGCAAAACAACCCCCAACAAATCCACCAACATGCCTTCTAAGACAACTTGCTTGCCAAAACCGAGGTGAATTAATGCCATTAATTTACATATTCCCGCATATCTCTCCTTGCCACTACCATCCAAAGTTGGCGAGACTCGAATTTAACTTCCACATGCATTTCCAAACTTAGTGATGCTTCCACATAGGTTCCTCTAAACTTTAACTAGCCCCTGCCAATCTGGCAGTACTTCCATGCCTTAATACCAAATCTAATCAAAATCAAATCTCATTAAAATCTTAGGAACCACCGCTTAGCTCCCACTTGCCAATCAACCCATAGGTTCCCTTTCATATCCCATTAGGATAGATACTATTTAGGATAGATACTATTTGCTTAGGTTAGATCTTAGGTTAATAAAATATAACCTTAGGATATAACCTTCAAACAATAGATTGTCACCTTAGGTTAGGTCTTAGTTTAACCAAATACAATAGGTAATAGGTTAGAAATAACTTAGCATCCCTTAGGTTACTTTCCTTCATGCTAACTTAGTATTACAACTTAGGTTAGGATGTCATCCCACGTAGAGTGGCGTAGAAGAGTTAGGTAAATTACCTGAGTCTTGAATCCATTAGGATAGACCTTAATAGATATAGGACAAGTTTATATTCTCACTTTCTCCATAATCCCGAAGTAGGTTTCTATTTCCCTTAACATCATTAAGCACCTGTAAGGGTCAATCAAGAAGAGCCGAGCATAACACAAAATAGAATGCAGGCACGGTCTTTCAAGATAATAAAGAATTTGCAACAACCACAAGTTCAGTCTGTTAAGTCTCTTAATCAATGAATGTTAGTTTTTCACTCAGTTTAGATAAGAAGATTTAAAACATACCTTGGATCAATGGAATTGATCCAAGGATGAGTCCAATTGCAAGGGATAAGTTTGCAACTCTTAAAACCAGATTACAACTTACTCTTAAGAAGTGAAATAGATTATTGCAAGAAACAACATATCAGCCCTACAATCAAAGAGCAGAGATGATTTATCCATAACAAGCATGATTTTCAACCAACAAGGAAACATACATTTGTCCTGAAAATCACATGTCAACACTTGCAATGCAAAAGAGGAATATAACAGTTTGACAAGGTGTTACATACTTCCCTCCTAGAAAGAATCATCGTGCCAATGATTATCTCATTTTAAATCAACACAATCAGGATACTCAATTTATTCACTTTCATATAGTATGTTTGTAACAATATCCAAATTTAAAGTTTTAGAAATTAGCATTTACATAGCTGTTTATTTAAAAGCAACAGTTGTCCATTCATAACTGATAAACTTATTGACCTATAAAGATAAAATATCAATTTTTTTTTTTTTTTCAGTCATTCGAATCAATTCTAATCAAATAAATATGGAAAATCAATTTTCACATCTTCCAGTTTTCCTAGGTTGCACTTTCTTCATTAAACTTGTCCAATGTGTCGAATAAGTTGACAAGTTATACTTCCGAGACAAGTGTATAGCTTTCAAGAAACATCCTTCTTCCACAAGTTGTCCTTGTATGTTGAGGTAACTTTCAAGTGTCTTTTCTAATCTTGTAATGGAAACCATTGCCTCTTCTTCTCGGATGTATGATGCATTGTGCATGTTGTTAAAGTAATAAAAGTGTGTGTTTTGTGACTAATCTTGGTCCTTTCATCCTTCTATACTTCTTTGTGCCTTTCTCATGCTTGCAGGTACATTGTGTAAGTTTAAGTTTCTATTGTAGGTTCTTGGAGTTACAGTGTATCACATGGTGGAGTATTGCATGCGGTTGAGTTGTGGTGTTGTTCTCCCTTCTCAAGTTCATCCTTCTTCACCGTAATATGGATAGCTAGTTTTTCCGATCGAGTTTAACAAAGGGAACTCATGCTTCCTAGTCCGTGGTATTATATACCCTCTCTAAGTTGCAGTAGGTGAAGTTTTATTGTGGTGAAAAATACCCTCTTCAAATTAACCCTTTCGAGTCTAGAAACACCCTTTAATTGGTGCATTACGATCCCTAGTATAGTTTCATTTCTTGTAAATCTCTTTCCCTAAAACCCATAAAAATGTTAGCATAGGACTAGATAACTATTTTTATTACACTAGGAGTAGTACAATTCTTAGTTTAGGAAGAGGAATTCGGCCTTCTCTGGAAGTTCACCTTGAGCCCAAGTCCCACAACTTGAGAGGTGATCCCATGTTTCCCAATCACATTGATGTCCTATTCATATTCGGGCCATTCGAGGGTGCATGATTTGGCGACAACACTTACTAAAAATAGTAAGTGGTCCCACGAAAACCTACCAAAAATAGAATTTTGATCTAGAAGGAGAGAGGAATGCAGGGAAAAGAGGAAATCGAGTCACACATCTAGTTGAGGTTCAAGGGAGTTGATTTTTCATACTTACTAAAAATAGTAAGTTTCTCTTTCTAAGGAAAACATGAAGCAAAAGTGGATGGGACAGAAGTTGGCACAACCCTTCACTTGCAAGTATGAGATAAAAGATAATGATGTCTTGTACATGGACCTAAATGACCTTAGAACTCGCATGACAGCATAAGGACCGAAAGAAGATTAAAGCCTAGATATTCACCAGTGGCTTGTTCATCGCCACAAGACACCCAATGTCTGTGTAAAGTCTTGAGTTGGTCCTAGCCTACTCTCACCACGAATATCCCAAAACATGAACCACCCAAGCCAACAATGGTACAATGATGACAATCATTAGCCTTAGAACCATCTCACTTTCTCTCTGCATATACCGACATCACCCAGTATGGTCGTCATCTTAAAGGACATGGCCTTGCATGATTGGGAAACGATGGATACATATGTACAAGGGGTAGCACTTGGTTCATGGTTGAAAACATGAAGAAATCCCTCAAGGATGCCCAAGAACCTTCCAAGGTGTGAGTTTTGAGAAGGATATTCAGATGCCATCACTCTCCTCAGTAGAGTTATGGGAAAAGAAAACACAAGAGACTTTCAAGACTAGATGAGCCTTTTCATCTTGATGGTGATAGAAGGAAAGTAAAGGATTGAATGGGGGCATATCATCGGTGTGATATCCATTTGTAACTACTCTAGGTACCCATGAAGAAGAAGTTCCACATGACTTATTACTTGGTCTATCTCCTCGCTAGCTCAAGATCATTCAAAATATTGGCTCTCATACAAAACATTGCTGCCAAAGTGCTTGCATTTGAGAAACTTCCATACGTTTGTGATGGAGGAAATCCTTAGAAACTTTACTAACATGAATAATGCATTCACAATGTATGTGGTCCAAAGCTTAGAAGAGGATTTGGAAGCCAGGACATCGTCACAAGTAGCATCCTTGATCAAGAAGTATGGCTCTTACTTCATACAATTCTCAAACTTTTCCTACCTACGAGTTATTGCTTCAACCAAGCTCCACTAAGGCTGCCCAAGTACCTTAGTGACCAAATTTTATTGTTCGAGCTCTGCAGACAGATCATTCAAGTGAATAACAGGCTTAGAAGTAGGAGGAAGAAGTTGATTTCATTTCCTATCTCTCTCGGGGTATTCACGTGCAAGATCTCAAATGACGCATCTCATCTGGAGGCCGCTTTCACTCATTTGAATTTGCATTCCTACATTTCCAGGCCTAATTTTGACATCCGAGAAGATCCGACTCTTTCTACATCCTAGAATTGCAACATGAGCCACAAGTCAAGGACTACTGGGTTAATTGTGCTAATGAATTTGAAGTGCATGAAAAGGATCATATGAGGATGACAATCAATGAGATGAAGAAATTCAAGTTCTCTTAGTACGAAGATATTTTGCATGATGATGGGACATAAATGTATGATCCACGAGTATGTGGTAGTCATGATGTCCCCTTTGCCTCCAGTCAACCGGGTATGTTCGTGAATCGGGGGATATAAAGGAGCATACTTTGAGAAAGTGGTAAGGAGAATGAGAAATTGGTTTCGAGAAGAGAACCATGATCATCCAGGTCACGCGAATTCCCCTAAGATAGAAGTAGGGCTCCCATTAGTCATCTTTAAAATTTGTAGAGGTGACTTCTAGTTCTAAACACTCCAGAGAAAGTTCGAAAAGGAAGGCCATATAATTGGAAGCTTCTCCTCACGAGAAGATGCCAAAGAAAGTCAGGGTAGAAGAAGACTCATTTACGTCACTGCGAGAGGAAGACTTGATCACAAAAATGTAGGAAGAAAATCCAATGGCTGAAACACAAGTGGATGAAGAACACATGGTTCAAGATCCAGTCTTCGAGCCACCACAAGAGGTCTCACCTCTTGTTGACACCCATACCTCTCTCATTCAGGATTTACCTCCTCCTCTTAAACATGGAATAATTGGTACACCTATCATCAAGCCTTAATCTGATGAAATGTTCCCTTAGATGTGAGAAATGATAGTTACGACACCCTCACTATGCAAGAAGTGGAAATCCTTGATTTATTAGTGATCTTCTCACCGCTAAGGAAAAAGATTAAGAAATATCGCATACAACATCATAGTTCTACAAAGTGGGGAAATGGGTAATCAATACATTGAAGTAGATCGGCCAAAGGTAATCAAGCTAGTGGATGAGATGAAATTGATTGAGTATGAGATGAGTATGATCCAACTGGGACCAACAACTCATGAAGTGGATTTGCACATGTATCAATAATCTTATGCTCGCATGGTGGCAAGGAATAAGGATTATAAGAAGAATATTGATGAACTAAAGGAGTAGGTACAAACTATTTCATTCTATGTGCAACATCTAGTTAATCCTAATGCCACGACAATCCCCATTGAGGAAGTTACACCCATCAATAGCTTTAATTTCAAGTCCATCGGGAGGAGGCATAAGTTCACAATGCAGAGGCGAGTGAATAATGAACATGGATCGACTCAATTTTGAAAAGGGAAGTCGGTGCTCCAAGTAGTCAAAATCTTCTCTTACATATGTGTGATGACAAATAGGACATGAGCACTCAAGGAAGAATTGGAGAAAGAAAGGGACTATTAGGAACCTTTGGGTCTAGTAGTAGAATAAATGAGAAAAACTCATCGCCAGGAGTTGATCGACAGGAAGATTTTGAAAATCCTTCAGAAGACTTGTCTCGTGTATGGGCAAGGGCCTTGGAAATAAGGTTTGAGGCAATCAATTGGGCCATCATAGAGATGGAGGAAAAAGAAGAACAAGCATACAAGTTGTAGGATAGTATAAATCGGAAAAATCAGAAACTTGGAGTACCTGTAATGGGTGAGGATACAACTGCTTGATGAGTTGATTGGTCCATTTGAAGAACATGTCAAGAAAGAGGTAGGCAATTTGTTGTCCTTCACTAAGGGTACCCTCAACTTCCTCTCAGAGATTCGGGCATCTATTGCACTTATGCAGAGAGAAAAATTCATCATGGTTCAGAAAGTGTAAAGACATCAACAATGTGGCTAATGGATGGACAGAGACCTTGAGTTGCGTTCACATTCCTCATGATGAAAAAGTAGAACCTAGAACAATTTGTTTCAGCAAGGTGCTTGGAGGGACATGGGCCTTCTCGGGAGTGCGAGTCGGAAACCAGTCAGGGAGCAAGATCGAATCCACTACAACGGCTCATTCTTCTGCATAATTCTTCCTCTTCCTCTCTTCTTATTCTTCCTCTTCTTTCTCTCTCTCTTCTCTTCTCACCCAACACTCTCTCTCATCAATGTTATATTTTTGTGTTGAGGTTTTCACTTTTTAATATAAATTTAAGTGACTTTAGAAACATAATGTAAAATTTAAGTCACCTTGCTTTTATAAAAGGAACTTAAATATTCAAGTGGAATATGAACAGTCTAAAGTCAAATTAAAGTATTTGAAAGTCACCGGGAAGATGAAGATTTGCTTTCTCTTCTATAAATTGTAACAAGCTCCTCATTCAAACTTCTTCTTAGATGACTTCTTAGAATTCTTATATTTTGGAGATTTTTTTGTGAATTCATGAGAGAGATATCCTTATGAAGAGAGCAAAGAGATAAAAAATTTCTTCCATTTTCCTTACTCTAAAATGTCTTCCATTTCTATGATATGTACAATTTCTGCTTGAGCTTCAATAAAGGAAGAAGGAATTTTAGCTTTTTTGACAAAGGAGTTTACTGGTATTTTGTGCTCATTAAATGATATTTGGTCTTATTAATATTATGCGAATTACTTTTCTTCTAAATTCAAGTGCATGTAATGAAATTTTTGGTGGTGTATGCAAGTCTCTAATTTTATACTTATAACATTAGTTTCTCTTTTCTAACTTTCTCACTCCTTTCCCTCTTTCCTAGAAAACTCCTCCCTTGCAGATATCTACAAGAATTTGCAGCGGGGTTAGTGGAGTGCCCCTATTGATCCCTGGATGAAAGGCCATTAGGATAAAACTCACTTTTTAGCCACTCATGCACATACTGGAAGCTACACTGGTTATGTAGAGGGACTTAGATTCCTAGAGCGTTGGCAAATTAACCACCAATTTGTCCCCCGATATTTTCTTGCCAACACGCAACGGGGATGAATTCTCGGGCATTGAGAAGATATAGGAAAGTAATAGCAAGAAGGGCAATACACTTTTGCGAGATACATTACATTCAAACCAGGTTTAAGAAGATTCATTGACCCTATTGTAGAATTCCTCCATGTAGATGTGCCCTAGCTCAATGTCTTTTATATCAATATTATGATTGATTTTAGAAGGGGAACAACCCCTTGATAGTTTTGCTTAATCTCTTTATAGGATTCTTCATTTCCTTTCCCTTCCTTGAATCGATTTGGGAATAACCAAAGAAATTTTCTCAAGAATCCTTCTAAATTCCTAGGAATGAAATTTGGGAATTATACCCTACAAAACACCTTGATCGGTCGATAGCATGTCGGAAAACAACCTTAATTTACAAGTCAAAAACCGATACACTATCAAGGCCTTGTTGTACACTTCAAAACCCAACACACGGGTGGAAAGGAGACCATGTCATGCAACCCACGAAAACCCGATACACTTTGCCGAGACTCATGCCTTGCTTTACAATTGAAAAATCCTAAAAGACTGTCAGGATTTGAGAATTGTTTTAAAACTCCATGTTAGGAAATTATACTATTAGCGCTCACATTATTAATATTAGGTTACTTGTTACGTTTGTTATTATCTTCCTTTATATGTGAAGTTTTTAATAAACAACTCACACATATAGGAAAATGTGATATATTTATGGGATGGGTAGTTCAAGCAGTTTCCTAGATTCTAGGGATGTAAATTCTACATATATGGAGAGTTGTATGCTGTGTAGGTATTCAAAATGAATTAAATGGAAGATTCTTATTCCCTGAATAATATTTTTTTCTTGAGTAACTCTATCCAAATATTTTCATCGGTGCATGGCTCACATTGTATGGCCTATTCATGAGGAATTTTTGATGTTTCTGCTCAAGGTAGAGTTGACAGATCTGATTTTTCTCATCCATTTGAATCCTTCTAGAATGAATTTGTGAATGGATTCTAAGAAACACTTTCCCGTGGAGCAAAGTGTTTGTTGCTTGGCGTCTTATGCTCTACTCATTAACCAATGCATGCAGCCTTATGAGACCCCTCAGAGAATGAAATCTTCTCGTAGCATGCAAACAATATTTAAACATGTTATTCAAGAAAATGATTAATGCCTGCAAATAAGGGGAAATATCCATTGACATAAAAATTACTATATAGGACAAGGGGATTATACAAAATATCCCCGAAATACACTATGAATTCTAATGGATGAAATTTTTTGTAGGGGATTGGAGTAACCAGACACTGTGAGGCATGTAATCATGAAAACAACATGAGCTGCAGCTTCCACTGCCAAAGCCTGCTTATTTTGTTTATCCTCAAAATTAGCCAATATTTTATCTATCTCATTTTTCTCCCCTTTAGATTCACTCAATGTCTTCCTTACCACAGCTGTCATTGTTGATGTGGGCTCATTTTTTCATCCTTGCCCTCAACCACCTCTTGATCGTTCTCGTTTTGATCACCTTTGGATTCCCTAAGTGGTGTCTTTAGCCCAATGTCTTCTTTTGAAAATGATAAGACAAGAACAGGGATTTCAGGACAAGTGGACAAGTACGACACCATGCTTGGATTCAGGAACAATAATCACAAGAACAATCAACGAGACAGAAAATGGAAATTGAAAATGTAGAGACTTACTTTGTGGGATTTTGGCTTAGCGCATATCCCATTCTTCAAAATACTGAACTAAAACCAATTTTTAAGAAAGGAAAACCATCATGTTTTCCTTTCATCACATCTACAAGAAAACATCAATTTGATTATGGGAACGCATTTGACATGTGACTTTTGAACAACCATCTTGGACTTTGCATACCATAAAACTGAAAAACGGAATTACTATTTTCCTGTTACCAAATCTACAAGAAACATCAGTCAAATTCAGGACATGAAAATGAGATGGTACTTTCCAAGTGCTATATCCAATTTGATCCCATTAACCAGAAACTAAAACCATTGTCTTTCCTTATAAAAAATCTACAAGAAACATCAAACCAATTCATGGCATGCAATTGAATTGATATTTTTCAAGCACTGTGTTGGGCTCTGTATCCATGATAGATAAAACAAAACCACAGTTTTCCCTTTTAAAAAATCCACAGGAAACATCAATACAATCCTGTGCATGCAATTGACGTGAGATGTTTCAAGCAACATAATGGACCTTGTTAACAAAAAAACTAATAAATAAAAGCCATGATTTCCCTATTACTAAATTTAAAAGACACGTCAGTCCAATTCAGACTAGGAAATTAGGAAAAACATTTTCTAGCGCTACCTTGGACTCTGCATGCCATGAAACTGAACACCATAAAACCACTGTTTTCACTTTTATGAAATGATACGTTAGTCCAATTTCGGGCATGTAATTGACAAGGAAATTTTCAGGCACCCATTTCGGGATTTGTTGCCATGAATCTGAGAGGATATCAGCTCACCCTCCAATTTCTTAAATGAAAACCCAGGAAGACCACATAGTATGAATCTGTCTAGCTAAAAACTCTATACATGGCACCCAATGGAAGAAAGAATTGCATAATGTTGTGTGTGATAAACTCTTATGGAACTGTGAAAACTGCATAATTCAATGTATATAGAGTCTTAAATAACCCTATAATACAAATAACCACTTGGCCTCTACTACAAGCAAACACAAGGAATGTGAAAAAGAATAGCCACTAAACCCCACCACCTTGGGAAGATGATGTACATAAGCACTGGTGAATTCCATTGATTCAAGTATAAATTTCATACAATGCCCACATGACAAAAGAGCTATGAAAAGACACATTATATGTATACAATCATGAAACACAATGGTTTAGGAAACTAAATCGGGATTTATTAGTATGAGTTGTCATGGTCATCTAGAATAGTGAAAGCTCATTTCATCATACCCACCGATTGGTCTATGATATAGCAACATCTACTTCAAGCTGTGAAATGCACTCTTGTTGGTCCTCTGCTAGCTAGATAGTTGCCTCACCTAACAGAAACAACTCATGAAAAGTATGTACAGAACAAAATTTCAATTGTTACATCTCCTTTGAACATTCACACTACAGGGAACTTTTACACTTGATGAAACTAACACCATTGTCCATTTCAACACCAATATCCGCCCATAAGGTTTATACCTTTCTACATTTATACTAGTCACATTTTATTCATTTACAAAATATCCTTTGTCTCTAACATCTTTGTTTTTTTGGGATTTGCGAGAGACATTAACAGGCTGATCATCGAAACTTTTTCCAGCTTTCTTTCCTAGAACAACCCTTACCATATGAAGAATATTATGTCGCTACTTGTATTTTTCTCTACATTGGAAACATGTTTTGGATTGATTTTCATTGCAAAATCGTATTTGTGTGATAAACATAATACATCAAATATCTATATAGCTTTCCGGTGACCACATTTTGTAATTTTTGAAAATGCTACTCTTTATCCTCTCCCACATATAAACAACAATGTCAATATTGTATATAGTCTGCACTTTTTTGACATTTGAACTTAATTTTTTACACATCTTTCATATGCGTGTTGCATTTTCGTCTTGCATATCTCGACCCATCTTTTGATTCCATTTTTCACATGATCTGTGCATATTTCTTTGCGGTTAGCTATCACAAATATGTTATCCTGTAAAATTGGCAAGGGCAATTTTACGGATAACCCTACCAAAAATTTTGTTCCGATCCCTCGTCGAGAGATCCCTTACGTCGAACGTTGCAAAATCCCTTCCCGGGAAATCTAGTTTTCCGAACTTAGCCGTTTTTGGTCTTTTTGGGCGGGCGCATATAATCACTATGCAACATCAAATGTTCATGCGCCCCCTTTAAATCCTTTGGTGCATGCTTTCTCCTGTCAACAAGTGTTTTGGTGTGCCTCTTTTGGTGTGCCAAGGCGCACGCATTCCTCTCACAAACACCACTTTCGGTGCGCCAAGGGCGCACATATCTTCGTGTTGACAAGCCTTTTGGTGCGCCAAAGGGCGCATGTTTTCTTGTGTCGACAGCTCTCTTGGTGCGCCACTTGAAAATTTGGTGGCGCATTTATTGCTACCTCGCCTATAAATAGGTGCATCTGCGCTATCATTATCACCAACGGAAATCACGTGATTTTCTCTGCACTGCTCAAGCGCACTGACTGTCATTGCCGCTTTGAATTGCTTTGTGGACCCATTTGCGCATTTCTTCGTTATAAATATCCGGGTAAGAGGTCCTCTTTCTTTTGTGCTTCGTGTTTGTGGTTTTTGGCTGCTTGTGGGTATGAATCGGATTGAAAAGAATGAAATCATGAACTTGCTCCCCCCTGCTTGTCTTTCCACATGTTCTTCCCCCTCTTTCCAGATCTGCTGGTAGAGGAAGCTCTGTTCTAAAAATAATAATAAGCTTGGACCCCTTTGTTTAAAAGCTATTTCTATCACCCCAATGAACCTAAGAACAAGCTTAACCATATGTGAAACCCCTCTGAGAAGAATCAAAGCTTTAAAGGAAACTATATTTTCCTTCTCCTTCGGCGCATTGGCGCACTCTGCAACATGAAGAATGCATTGCGCAATGGCGCATCTGTCGCCTCGTTACACAAAAAGCAACCGCTTTGGCGCATATATTCTGCCTACTTCATCATGAAAAGCTGCGCCCTCATGGCGCACTTTCCCCGCTTGTTGCAAACGCTTTCCTTGCGTCCTGCTTGGCGCACCAAACTCGTATGTCAGCATTGACAAAATTTGTGCCTTTGCGCATCGGGTTCCATGTAACATAAAGAATTCGTGCGCCCTTTACAAAATGCATCCACATGGCGCAGGCGCACTTGTGCTTACAGCAACAAAGAATGCACCCTGCAGTGTCTATGCGCCATGCGCCCTTTGGCGCTGATTTACCCCTTGCAGCAGCCCTTTCCCATGTGCCTTATCTATTTAGCTCTGCAATCTGCAATATCCATGCGCCATGCGCCCTAAAGCCTCAAAATTGCTAACTCTTTCTTCTGTCAGCATTTCAATGGAAAATCAAACAGCTGACACGGCTTTCTTCAATGGGGTTTCACTTCTTATTCTTGCAGATCAGCAGCTAAGTTCAGAAGAACATATGTCAACATCAAGCAAGAGACCTACCAAATCCAAAGGCAAGGCCAAGCTCACAGAAGAAGAAATGAAGTATAAGTATCAGAGGGTCAGAATGCCCGAGTCCCAAGCAGAATGTGACCTGGACATCAGAGACTCAGAGTTGGGTCATATCGATATGGAAGAATTCTGGTCCAGAACCCAGAAGGTCACAAGAAGTCCATGGATGGACAAGCTGATAGGCAGTGCCCTGCACTTTGCTGGAGGAATCCCAGTCAGTGCCATTAACAATGAATTTATGATGGTGGTTGCCCGGTGCTACAATAAAGACACAAGATGTGTCGTAAATGAGAAGGGCGAGGTCATAATCAACCTCACTGCCCACCACTTTGAAATAATACTCGGCATTCCTCATCACCGGCACTTTGTGGCCGTCAGCCAAGAAGATTGTATAAGGCCTGGGACGACAATGAAGATCAGTGCATGCAACTGATGAACGAGGTATATTTGAAAAATAAAAAGGTGGTGACCCGTTGGCCACAAATCATTCACCGCAGTGATTTTTCAGAGGAGCTCAGTGACACCATCACGTTCCTGAGCAGGGTGTTTGGGCTTCCTGACGCCCACTATTTCCACAAATGGATGCTTTGCGGTATTTAGAAACAATGAACAAAAATATGCCCGATCAACGCTTTGAGTGGCAGAAATCATAAGCAGCACGATATCAGAGCAGCTGCAACAATTCCCCACAACGGGGAGGTTCTACATGAATTCCTATGTTGTTTACGCTGCAGCTTCAGAAAGGGACTACCCAGCTCTGATGCGGAGTGGGGTTTGGCCCCAAGTTAAAATCTATGAATACTATCCAGAGCTAAAGCTGGAAAATAGCATCCCTCAATTTACAAAGATCAATGATGCATTTTTCTATTTCATCATCTGCCTGTTGAGGCCAAATATGACTCACGGTCGCACGACCAAGAGCATCGTGGCAGCCACAGAGAAATGGGGGGCCCTGTTCACTCAATTCCCCACATTCACTTATCTGAGGGCGGCTAACTTCTTGGGGAGCCAACTAGACTGCCAAGGTATGCTGGGCCCAAGTTGATTCTGCTAGAGCTGTCAAGACAGCTAGTCACCTACCATGAGAAATGCCTCAAGAGAAAGAAGGGTGGAACTCCTTTCCCCCTCACAGTGGGTAGGTATACGTGTCCCTCTCACCACAAGGCAAAGGACATGTTTGCAGAGCTGGAGCTGCTGAATCTGAAACATGACTTCCCAGCAAGGCCCACTTTCGATCCAAGAAATTGTTTGCCTAGGGCCAAGCTCGACCCGATCCACATCCCTCAGATCGAGGATATCTACATTGACTTATATCACGAGGTTGAGCTCAGGAGGAAGGACCATTCTCATTTGGCCTTAGCAGAAATCATCCAGTATGGGGTGGCCATCATCCCCAAAGGCTACCAAACTACTGAGGAGGAAGTGGATCAAGTGTATCTTGACACAGGTGGGGACGATTGGCCTTTTGCATTGATTGATAGAACCAAAGCACCTCAGACAATTGAGGAAAGGGTCAAGGAAACTCTGCGTAGAACAGAGCATTGGTGCCGAATGAACGGGCTCATCTACCTCGGAGTCGATTTCACAACCTCTCCATTGGGTAACGCACCTCCTCGATCAAAACAATAGCCAAAAGGCAAAGGAAAAAGCAAAGAGGGTGAATCCAGCACCACTCAAGAGGAAGCTCCTGAAAGTCCTCCTTCCGCTGCACCCGAACAAGTTGTAACTCTGGCTTCTCCAGAGAAAGAAGTGGAAGAAGATGTTCAAATAGGCCCATCCACTCAGGATGTCACCACTGCCACAACAATTGAGGTCCCTTCTGTCCCTTCTTCTTCTCCTCCTTCCCCTCCTCGAGTGACTCAAGCGACCATTCCTTTGGTCGTGTCCTCTCCCCCTTCTTCTACTGTTCCTCCCGCTTCTTTGTCCATCTTCTCTTCTCTCGCAGACTCGCCTCCATTTCTTCTTCTCTTATCTCCGAGCTCCCTTCCCTTCCTATGTCTTCCTCTCCCGTAGTATCTCTTCCTCCCGTGAGCACTTCCTCGGCCTCCTCTCGATGCCGCCTCCAAGTGTTTCCACGTTTTTCTTCTACTACTGCAAATGCTGCTCCTTCTCTTTTTCGGCCCTTCTCCCACAAGTCCACCCTGGATCTCCCAAAGACTTAAGTCGGCAGAAAGGAAAGTTCCCATCGCTCCGATGGACTTTTCCGTGATCCCATTGAAAGGGGAAAAGAAGCGAAGCTTGTCACACGCTTCTCTCGAGTGCTTCGGAGAGAGGGTAATGTAGATCGCGTACCCCAATCCTCTAAAGGATAAAAAGATCTGCCTCCCTGACAGATTATACAATGACTCAAGTCACAATGTTTACGTCTTTTGAAATCCTTCGGGAGAGGCCCTATCTGCAGTTGAATCCCTCTGCAAGAAGCTTCAAGAATCAAAAGAAGAGAAAAGGCTATTGAAAGAGAAAAATAAACATCTGCTTCACACCTTACAGAAGATGGGCAGTGCACCTCCCACAACTACCGCCGCGACTCCCGAGCCTCTCGAGCCGAGGATAAAATTGATGAATATGCAAAGATTGGTGAGCAGGGTATGGCGTTTCCACTGAGGGATCCAGATCCTCAAAGACAGTGAAAAAGTAATCGCGCTAAGTTCACCGATTTGTATATGAACATCAACAAGGTGAATAAAGAACTCCAAAGCGTTAGCAGGACCCATATCGAAGAGCTGGACCATGCTTTGAGGAATCATAGCAAAGACAAGACCTTTCAACAAATGTTCGACTGCTTCACCGAGTCAAAGATCTCGGTCAAGTTCGGTGTTTTCGGTCATCCTGGGCCCTCAATAAAGTCCTTTCCACTGACTACTCGGATCGATCAACTGAATTGTCCCTTGAAAAGATCGATAAGGTAAAGGAAGAAGCCCTGAACACAATGCACCAAATGGAACAAATCATTCTCAATATGTCCCTGTGGTTGCTTACTCCTTCATTCGCCTTAAGGAAAGTTGATGAAACCATCCGGATCTTCAAGGAGATCGTTTCTACAAGGGCTAGGGCCGAGGTCACTTTTGCAGAGAGTCCATCAATAACTGGCGGCTGTCGGGACTTTATCGGGTTCCTCATAGAAGCAAGAGAAAGAATATTCCAAACTCCTAGAGAAGCTCATGCTGGGGGACGAGTGGGAGACTTGCGAGGCGATCGGCGAAGCGACACAAGGATCCTTCCCGTGGATCAATTAGAGCCTATGATAAGCAAGTTCATGGAATACCGTGCCCACCCACATCTCGTCACTGAGCGATCGTATGCGAGGATACCCCCTTTCGGCCGCGGGATGACGACGATGAATAAATTCTCTCTTCTTTTCTCTCTCTCTTCCGACTTTCTTTTTGTAAAATGTCTAAAGTATGTTGACACAAATGATGACATCATCCATGTTGCACCATGGGATGATGTCATCCATCAAGTTGTCAAAAGTCAACATGACTTTGAGATATTTTGTAGATATTTTGTAAATAGGTGGTTGGTTCCTTTTTGCCTTCCTTCTTCTCCTTCTTCTATAAATACTCCAATACTTGTTGTATTGGGAGGGTGGATACTTTTCAGATGAAAAATAGAAGTGAGAAGAAAAGACTTTGAGCTTTTTAATGTGAGAAAGAAATATTAATACAATATTTAGACTTTGTGTTGAATACATGTGTTATATGCATTAGATCTTTCTTATGTCAGATCTGTGTGTTTATTCTGTTGGATCTGCTTCTATTTTATTGTCATTTATTCATCAGTATTGCTTTGCTCGTTTATGCAAGGTTTGGCTCATTTCTACCAATCCCAAAACATAAACCCTCTAACCTTTCTCGCTTTGGAATTCATTTCTTTTCTTTCTTCGGATCCGGTCTTTCTTTGTCCTCTCTTTCATTCCTTTCTTTTCGCAATCGGAAACACCCTACTGGGATGAGATCCCAAACCCCCGAAGGCAGAATATTGTGAGACTTGCATAGATTCCTCGCTGGTAGAATAGCAATAAACCGGATTTCGCTTTCTTTGACTCAAAGAGGGGCTATGCCTGCACATTGTTGGCTCATTTATCCACCGGGTAACGAACAAATCTATCAGATCTATGATAGTGGTAGGATAGAAAATCAGGAAAAATCAGAAAAATCACTATCTGTTTGCAAACTTTAACTTTTTGTCAAAAATCCAAAATTTTGCAAAAGTGACCCGAATTGAAAATTTTCTTCTGAGATCCATAGATCTGGCCTAGTTGGAGATCTTTAGTTCGCTGAGTTTTTATAAAAATCAGATTTTGTCGTAGATCCGAAGTTTTGATCTTTTACCAAAAATTTCAAACTCTTTGAAAAAGTCAAATTTAGATCCGAAAATCAGCTTGCTAATCTTCACTATCATTTTATCCTCATTGTTCTTTATCATTAAACCGCAATCGGTTTTCAGAAGAGGGTAATTTTAAATATTTAGAAAAGTACATGCTGCTGGTTTTTGTCAGAAAAACCAGAAAATCAGCAGGTGCAACCCAAAAAGAAATTTTAAATCTGCACCACAACGTTCCAGATCTGGAAGGTACTGGCACGAGTGAGCCATTTATGCATGATAAAGTAGAGCTCATGGAGAAGTTGATCCTACTTTCGATCGGCTTCAAAGGTACAATTTCAGTGTAGCACCGGCGTGCTTTTCATCACTAAGTTCGAGTTGATCAGGTCGTACGAAGTGCCGGTGGTGAGAAATGCCAAGCATAATTTCAAAGTGCCTAGAGGCAATGAGGTTGGTTACGACCTCACCCTTCTCATTTTGGACACACCTCATGTATTTGTTGTAGCAGCGGGCCACTACCATCATGAATTCATTGTTCTTTGCCCGATAGGATCCCCAAACAAATGCAAGCCACCGCCTACCAATTTGTCCATCCAGGACTTCTATGACCCTCCCGTTCTCGCCCGAAATCTTCCATATCGATGTGACTGAGCTCAGAGTCTCTTATATCTAGGTCACATTCTGCCTAGGATTCGGGCATCCTGACCCTCTGATATTTGTACTTCATCTCTTCCTCTGTAAGCTTGGCTTTACCCTTAGACTTGGTTGGCCTCTTGCTTGATGTAGACATATGTAGTTCTGAATTCAGTTGCTGATCTGTAAGAAGAAGAAGCGAAACCCAACGCAGAAGAGCCATGTTAGCTGTTAGATCTCCCATTAAAGCATTGACAGAAGGAAGAGTTAGCAATTTTAAGGCCTCAAGGCGCAGGGCGCATGAACACTGCAGCTATAGGGTTAAATAGTATCGTGCACGTAAGAAGGGTGTTACTGAGGACAAATTAGCGCCTAAACGGCGCAAGTGCATGGATGTTGCACATGACATTTTTGTCATGTTGCAGCGAGATGCGCTGCGCACCATTTATATGCGTTTTATACCGGGCGCAGATAATTTTCATGTTGCACGGGGACAGGATGCGCCAAAGGCGCAGTTTAGTGTGTGTAACATCATCTTTACGTGTGCAAAAGGGGAACTTGGTGCGGCGCAGGGAAGGTTTGCATGACATCGTGTTGCTATAATAGGGGATGCGCCTGCGCCTTTAACACGCTTTATACTTGGCGCAAGTAAGGTTGGTGTTGCATGGGTGCGGGGTGCACCAATGGCGCAGGTTTTTGAAATGTTACATAGGAGTTCGGTGCACCAAGAGGGCACAACTATATTTTATGCAGCAAGCATGGCGAATGCGCCAAGAGGAAAATAGTCTAACACGAACTTCTAAGCCTCCTTTCTTTCTCTAGAGGGGTTTGTATATGTTTAAGCCTCTTCTGCAGGGTTTTTGGGTGTTGTAGAGGGCATACTAAGGAGATCCAAGTGATTTTTTCTGAGGCAGAGTCCACCTTACCAGCAGATCTAGAAAGAGGAGGAAGAGCATGGGGGAGAAGGACAGCAAGAACAACAAAAGAGGGGTTTACAAATCCATGCCTCCTACTACACAAACAAACAACCAACAACAAAAACACAAGAGGAATAAGGACCACCTACCCGGAATATATATAACGTGAGAGACGAAGCGGGGTCCACGAACGCGATACGAGGACGACAAAGTGTCTTTGATAGGTGTAGAGGAATAAAATCTATCATGTGTTTTTAATTGTGAAAGTGACAGGGCGGATGCGCCTATATATAGGCAAAGGTGCAATAAATGTGCCAACCACTTTTTGAAGGGGTGCATCAAAACACCTGTCGACACTTCAAACTTTGTGCCCTTTGGCGCACCAAAATGCGTGTTAACACGTGATTATGTGCGCCTTTGGCAACAAAAAATACTGTCAACACTGAAATACGTGTGCCTTTGGCGCACCAAAACGCGGCGCAACAATCATGTTGTTGACACGAAGGCGCATGTGCCTTGGCACATGCAAGAAAGGCACATCACGGGGAGGCGCACCAAAACATGTGTCGACACTTCAAAGGGTGCGCCAAAGGAAATGAAGGGGGCACATACTTATTCTGTGTTGCACAGACAAAAGGTGCGCCCAACCAAAAGGACAAAAATGGCTAAGTTTGGAAAACTAGATTTCTCGAAAGGATTTTGCAATGTTCCGAGAATGTGAAGGGGTCCCTAACGAGGGACCAGAACAAAATTTGGTATAGTTACCTATAAAATTGCCCTCGTCAATTTTATAGGATAACAACTGGCTCTTTCTAGGGACTAACTTTGAGCAAGACTCAAGGGTAGAGAACCCCAGATTTACATGTGCCTATCCATTGGGTTACGGAGTCAAAAACAAGGGCGACCAAAAAGGGGAAACACACAACCAACAAAAGCAAACACACGACAAAAACAAACACACAACTGAAGCAAATTGTACAAAGAAGAGAGCAAGCTCTACTTCCTGAAGATCTTTAGATGCTGCCCGCTATAGGGAAGTGGGAGCTCAGTTCCATCTAGATACAAGAGATAGAAGCTATTCTCTCCATTGAGCTGCTTGATCTTGAAAGGTCCTCTCCATAGGGAATCAAATTTTCCGTGCATGCCCTTCGGCTCTCTTCATTTGTCCCACAAAAGGATGAGGTCTCCCACCTGGTACTCTCTTTTCGCTTAGCTTTTTTATCGAACAATCTTTTGACTTGATTCTGATGATCAGTGATCTTGTTGACCACCCTTACTCTTTTTTCTTCAAGTTTGGCTAGATACATGACCTCTTTTCAAGAGAATTTTGGAAAGTCTCATCTTCAATCGCTCGTGCCAAGTGCAGAGCAGGAAGTTCTGCAGAAATGGGAAGTTCTAGGCATCGATCCCATATAACACTTGAAAAGGTGACATACCGAGAGATCTCTTGGGAGTAATGCGGTCCGCCCACAAAGCGTCGTACAATGATTTGTGCCACATTCACTGATTCTCATCAACTAGCTTCCGTATGATGGTCACTAAGTTTTTGTTACTGATTCCGCCTGACCATTTCCCTGAGGGTAATAATCTGAGGCATGAGCCAAAGTTATTCCGTATTCATAACAAAAACCAATAACTTCTCGTGAAGAGAAGTTGGAAGCATTATCAGCCACAACCTTGCTTGGAACACCAAACCTTACAATGATATTCTCTTTGATGAAACTGCAAACAACTTCGGAAGTGGCATGTTTGACAGGTATGGCCTCCACCCACTTGGTGAAGTAATCCATTGCTGTTAGGACGTAACTATGTCTGGCACTTGATTGGGGATTGAGTGCCCCGATAAAATCAATTCCCCACTGCTTGAATGGTTCGTCGATAATGACCGGCCTGAGGGGAAAAGCAGCCAATTTTGGTTTGCCAACAAATTGTTGGCAGAGTTCACATTTTGCTTCCTGGTGGCTATATCCTCAAACAACGTCTGGCCAATAATAGTATCTCGCCCGAATGATCTTGTGTGTCATCACGGAAGAGGAGAAGTGACCACCACAAGCCAAGTCATGAAAATCTCAAGTAACTTTATCTCACTGTGGTTTGTCAACACATCGCAAGAAGATGCCGCCTATTCCGCGCCAGTATAAAGTGTCATCCCGGATGACATATCTGGCTGCCCGAGCTTTATGGCATGCTTCTCCTTTGAAGTCAGATGAGCTGGACACTCACCATAAGTGAGAAAGAAAGTGATATCAGAATACCATTCGTCACTGGTGGCGACAAATAGAACCATGGGTAGAGAATCAACTTTCTCCAACTGGCCTTGTGTTCATCAATGCAATCATCCTTTCCCCAAAATATTCTGAATCTTGGTTTTCAGCCATAAGTTGACATAGGCCCTTGCCTCTTACCAACTTGGTTGGTTTTATATCCAAATCATACTCTTGGACTTTTGCAATCCAATTTCCTCGCAAACTCCCTAACTCCTGTTGAGTTAAGATGGACTTTACTGCCGTGTCAGGAACTAGAACTACCGTATGAGAGTTTAGAATGTAAGTACCTAAGTTCTTAACTACTTTGACAACGCATGAAGGCATGTTTTTCCAACTGAGTCATTTTTAATTCGTGAGGCTTGAGAGGAGAGCTCATAAACGCAATCGGGATTCAACATCTTCAGAATTCCTTTGCATTAGGATGGCCGACACGGTATGTTCAGATGCATAGCTATACAGGATAAAATCCTTGGAGAAATCGGGACATACCAGGACTAGCGTGGGCGATAGAGGCTTTTATCTCCTCGAATGACTTCTTCCCTTCTTCGCTCCACCGGAAATTTGGTGACCCTTTCATCATGTCTAATATGTGGCGAGTCTTTTCAACAAAGTCGGGAACAAAGTGCCTGAGAAAATTCACTTTTCCGAAGAAGGAGTGAACGCCGGTCTTGCTTGTAGGTAAAGTAAGGCTCTGAATAGCCTTAACTCTTTCTGGTATCTATCTTCATCCCTTCTTTGCTAACAACATGTCCCAACAACTTTCCTTCTGTGACTTCAAAACATAATTTTTCAGATTCAGGGAGATCCCGTGCTCTCGGCATCTAATCAATACTTGCTCCAAATGATCACAATGATCATTTCACTATTTGGAGAACACAGTTAAGTCATCCAAGTAGACTACGATGACCTTCCCCATCATACCTTTGAACGCAAAGTCCATGGCCCACTGAAAAGTGGCACCAACATTGGTCAGGCCAAAAGGCATCCTGCTATAAGCAAACGTACCCCAAGGGGTAGTGAATGCTGTTTTGAATTGGTCTTCGGTGAGACTTCAATCTGATTGTAGCCTGAAAAACCATCAAGCATGGACAACATTTTTGATCCAGTTACTACTTGCAAAACTGATCCATTATGGGAAGTGGGTAGTTGTCCTTCAAGGATGCTTGATTCAAGTTACAGAAATCCATGCATATGCGTATCTCGCCATTCTTCTTGCGCACTGGCACAATGTTCGCGACCCAGGTACTATGATGGATAGGAAAAATGATCCGTGCGTCCAACATTTTCTGAATTTCAGCCTGGATAGTACCTGAGATCTTAGGATTATAGTGTCTCTGCTTCTGGCGAAAGGGTTTGACATCCTCTTTCAATGGGATGTCATGTTGGACGTCCTTTGGCTTGAAAGACTTTAGATCGGCATAGGACCATGCCAATACATCCATGTATTTCTTCAACAATTTGACAAACTTCCGCTTTTCCTCGGTGTGCAACACTTTCCGATGTTTACAAACTGACGGATGTTCCATAGTACCTAAATTGACCGGTTCAGTTTCTGGGGAGGAGTTAGGATCATCTCGCCTTTTCTTCTTGACAAAGCGATCATGCCTGTCGAACAACCATTCTAGGGAGACTAGGCCTTTTGGGATTTTATTTCCTTTGAGCTGACATATGCCATCGTTTCCTTCGGATTCCCCTGCTCGATCAGTAACAGACTCACGACACGTGGAAGTAGATCCTTCAAAATAAAGCTCATTAAAATTTTCCACTTTTTTCGAGAAAGGCAATGAGTTGATTGTCATCATTGAATACTTGCCAGTGCTGAGAATTGTCTGGCACGCTTGGGTGAAAACCACCTCAATGGTATATTTGTCTATTTTCAAACTCCGGGTGAGGGAGCATGAGGGATGCTGAAACGGCCAATGAATTAGCCATGTCATTCTGAGCTCTCGGGATGGCTTTTATTGAAAAAGCGTCAAACTCCTCGATGTTGTCCCATACGCGCTGCGTAATGTCTGAGCCTTTCATTCTTCACTTGGTATATCCTTTTAACTTGATTTACGACCAGCTCTGCATCACCTTGTACTTTCAGATTCTTGATTCCTCTTTCCTTTGTGGCTTGCATGCCAAGTAGCAAAGATTCATACTCAACAGTATTATTTGTGTTGAAAAATTGTAACTTGAAAGAGAGGGGAATAATCTCCTCTTCGGGGGATATTAGCACGGCGCCAGCGCCACACCCACTAGTCACGCAGCTGCCATCAAACTGCAAAGTCCATAGATCTTGTTAAGATCTTCTGCTTGGATGAGAACATCCATTTTTTCAGACTCGGTAGACAAGAAATAGTTTCCCATCCCTGATGATTCGAAGAGAATTTGGGCTTTGGGGTCATCGGAGTTAGTAACTGTGTACTTCTTTTGTGATTCAGCTCCAATGTTTGCATTATACCTTTGACGGGATTCTAGCCTTGACCACCCATATGAATCTCCCCACCAACTTCACTGCAAAACTCCTTCCTAGCAGAATTCCATAGGCTACTGGAATATCGGCAACAAGGATGGTCATTTTTACCCTTTTTTCTGGGAACACTGCAAACGCAAATTACGCGTCTTTGATTTGACCGATCAGCGGAACTTGCTTGGTTTCCAAGGAATAACATCTGCCAAAAGGCTTGGTAAGGGTGAGGCCCAGAGCATGGGTGACTTTTTCCGGCATGACATTATCAGAAGCTCCAGAATCAATTATACAGTTGCTTAGTTTGTGGCCATTGATTAGGAGGGAGAGGTAGAAAGGTTCTATCTTGCCTGATGTGGAAGTCGAGGCAACGTTTATGCGGGATGAAGGAGGGGTGGAGAGGATTCCTTTTGGGGAGACCTGATTAGTTATGACAACTTGGCTTTGGATGTATTCGGTCAACCTTACAAGCTGCTCGGGATTTGACTGAAGATACTTGGCTTCGCATTTGATCTTGGTTTTTTTAGCGTGGTCAATTATGTCAAACGCGGCCAAGGGTTGCGTTGATGGAGGAATGAGTCCCTCATTTCATGACGGTAGGGTAGGATTATTGGCCTTGATAGGAACATGAGAGGACTGATTTGGAGGGGAGATAGGGAAAAATATTTTTTTGAAAAAGATTTAATAACAGGTTGAGCCGGAAGGGGACTACCTCGTTTAGCGATGGTTGGAGGCATGCTTGACATGGCCTTTTCTTTCTGTATCTTGGTAGCAACCTCTGCTTCCTTTCCTTGTGAGTGGGTGAAAACAACATATGACTGTCTCACTTGCATATCCTTGGGTACCCTCCTCTTCATCAGATTCCCCCTCATCAAATTCCATATACCCGATAGTAGAGTCACCAGTCGGTTCACCAACATCTTGATCATCTTCACCTTGAGACGAAGGTTCTTCATAATTTTTCTCCTCTTCTTCGATTTCAGCTAAAGCATTGACCGAGGAGCCTCAAGCGCCAACCGTGGAGCAGTTGTAGGAAAACGCGGCCTATGCGGGATGCTATTGAAGTGAAAGTTCTTCGTGGAATATCCCGGTACGAGGAACTGGGGGAAGCTTGGGCTAACTGCTTCTTTAATGCGAGCAAGTCATTCACCATCTTTTGAAATGCCAGATCAGATGAAGTGGTGGGAGAAGGGATCGAAGCTTTAAGCTTGGATGATTCTCTTTTTAATTCGCCAGATATTAGCAAGTTATCTTCGATCCGGATGGCAGCAGCCTGGGCGAGAATCAAAGTAGCTACTTGTTCTTGCAGGAGTAAGAAACTTACTTTTGAGCTCATGGCGTTTACGAAGAAACACTTCTGATTTTCCGGTGTTGGAAGCATGGTAGGCGGAACACGGTTGATCAGTGAATTGAAACGGGCGATGAAGTCACGCATAGTTTCATTGACCTCCTTCTTTAGGTGAGTGATCTTTGACAGCAACGTGAACGCATCTTCGGAAGGCTTATACCTGTCTTCAAATGCAGCTCGTAAGGTGGCCCAACTAGTAATAGATCCAGCCGGCAAATGCTGAAACCATTCTGCGGCGGGTCCTTGCAAGTTTCTAAAAAACCAAACCGACACATCTTCATGGGTCACATCGAGGATACTGCATGACATGATGAATGCAGATATATGTGAATCGGTGCTTTGGTTTCCGCTCCCATCAAATTTGGGAAAATTCTTTCGTTTCCATGTGGGAGCGCGTGAACAGGATGTGGCAAAGCCAGAGGGCCCATAGCATTTCCCCATGGTACTGCCATTTGGATGGCCGGAAAAAGAACGCGAGCTGGAAGCACAGTTCCACTGAGCAGCAAGGCACTGCAAAGTGATGTGGATGTTCCTGGTGAGAGATGCTTCCTTCATGGAGGTGAGACACTCCTGGATGACCGGTTAGCTGAACTTAGTGATGAGAAGCACGCTGGTGTTATACTGAAGTTGTGCCTTTGAAGCAGATCGAAAGTAGGATCAATTTCTCCACGAGCCCTTCTGCTACGAGTAAATGGTTCACCCACCAGTGTACCTTCCAGATCTATGTGATATTTTAGAGCAAATCCTAAAAGACTCTTTTTGATTGTACTTGCTGATTTTCTGATTTTTCTGACAAAAACCAGCAGCATGTACTTTTCTAAATATTTAAATTTTATCCTTCTTCTGAAAACCGATTGTGGTTTTAATGACAGATTTAACAAAGATAAAATGGTGGTAAAGCTTAGTAAGCTGATTTTCAGATCTAGAGTTGACTTTTTAAAGAGTTTGAAAATTTTGGTAAACTGTCAAAAACTCAGATCTACGGAAAAATACAGATCTTTGTAAAAACTCAGTGAACTAAAGATCTCTAACTAGCCCAGATCTATGGACCTCTGAAGAAAATTTTCAGTTTGGAGCATTTTTGCAAAAAAATTTGGATTTCAGACAAAAGTTAAATTTTGCAAATAGTAGTGATTTTTGACTTTTTCTTGATTTTCAAACACATCACTACCATAGATCCATTAGATCTACTTTATCCCCAGCGGAGTCACCAAAAACTGTTGGTCCGAAAATCTGTCGGGTGGGCAGATCTATGGACAGACGAGCCAACAAGCAGGGTGGGGCATAGCCCTCTTTAGTCAGCAAAGTGAAACTAGTTTATTGCTATTCTACCAGCAGGAATCTATGCAAGTCTCACAATATTCTACCTTCAGGGGTTGGGATCTCATCCCAGTAGAGGTATTTCCAACTGTAAAAGAAGGGAAAGGAATGAGGTGGGGAGATGGGAAAGATCTGAAGGGAGAAAAGAAATGAATTCCAAAGCAGAAAGGTCAGAAGGTCTATGATTTGGGTTGGTAGTAAACAGAGCCGAACCTACTTGCATAGACGAATAAAGCAATACTGATGAATAAATGACAACAAAGTAGAAGTAGATTCAACAGAACAAACATACAGATCTAACATAAGAAAGGTCTGATGTAAAACACAGTATTCAACACAAAGTCTAAATATTGTATTAATATTTGTTTCTGTTACAAAAAGTTCAAAGTCTTTTCTTCTTACTTCTATTTTTCATCTGAAAAGTATCCACCTTTGAATACAACAAGTATTCAAGTATTTATAGAAGAAGAGAAGAAAAGAAGGCAAAAACAAACCAACCACTTAATTACAAAATATCTTAAAGTCATTTGTTGACTTTTGGCAACTTGGTGGATGACATCATCCCATGGTGCAACATGGATGATGTCATCATTTGTGTCAACATACTTTTAGATATTTACAAAAGAAGATCGAGAGGAATGAGACTATTCATCATCGTCCCGTGGCTGAAAGGGGGTATCCTGCTTCTGCTGCTGCTCAGGAGACGTGATGTGGAACTGGGCACGATATTCCATGAACTTGCTGATCATGGGCTGAAGTTGATCCTGGGAAGGATCCTTGTGACGATCACTGATAGCCTCGCAAGTTTCCCACTCATCTGTGAGCTTTTCTGGGAGCTTGGAATATTCATTTTCTACCTCTATCAGGTACCCTATGAAGTCACGACAGGCCAGCAGGTTGTTGATGGATTCGGCGTCGAAAGTGACTTCTGGTCCCTGGCCCTTCGAAACGATCTCCTTGAAGATCCGAATAGTTTCATCTACCTTTCTCAAGGCGAAAGAAGGAGTGAGCAAGCCCAGACATTCTCAGGACAATTTTCTCCATTTGATGCATTGCATCCAGGGCTTCCTCCTTGATTTTGTCAATCTTTTCCAGGACAAACTCCAACTGATCGACCCGGTAGTCCAGAGTAGAAAGGATTTTGTTGAGGGCTCTGGGTGACCGAAGACGCCGAACTTGACCAGATCTTCGACTGAACAGAATGAGCATTTTCTGGAAGGTCTCATGCTGCATCCTAGCATGGTCCAGCTCTTCGAGATAGGTCCTGCAATCACCTGGAGCTCTTTGTTCACCCGACTGATATTCTGATACAATTTGGTGAACTTGACGATTACTCCCTCACTTTCTTTGAGGATTTGGCTTCTCCAGGTGGAAACTGCCATACCCTGCTCACCGATTTTGGCGTATTCATTTATCTTATCCTGGCTCAGAGGCTCAAGAGTTTCAGCGGCAGTTGTAGGAGGTGCACTGCCCATTTTCTGCAAGGCGTGGAGAAGATGTTTATTTTGCTCCTTTAATAGCCTCTTTTCTTCCTTTTCTTCCTGGAGCTTCTTGCAAAGGGCGTCAACTGCAGATAGGGCCTCTCCCTAAAGGCTTTCTGAAGACATCCCCATTGTGACTTGGGTCACTGTGTAATCTATCAAGACAGATCCTTTTTATCCTTTAAAGGATTGGGATACGCTATCTCCATTACTCTCTCTCCTGACACACTCTGAGAGAAGCGGGTTATAGGTTTTTTCTTCTTGGCCCCCTTTGATGGGATGACGAGAGAAGTCCATCGGTGCGATGGGAACTTTCTCTTTTTTTGGCATAGGTATTGAGAGATCCATGCTGGACTTATGGGAGAGGGACCAAAAGTAGAAAAGGGAGCAACTGCAGTAGTAGAGGAAAGTGCGTTGAGACACTTGGAGGTGGCATTGAGAGGGAGGCCGAGAAAGTGCTCACGGGAGGAAGAGATACTACAGGGGAGGTAGACATGGGAATGGAAGGGAGCTGAGAGATGAGGGAAGAAATGGTGGGGGACAGCTCCACGAGAGAAGAGAAGATGGATGACGAGGAAGGGGGAACAATAGAAGATGGGGGAGAGGATACGACCAAAGGAATGGTCATGCTTGGGTCACGCGAGGAGGGGAAGGAGGAGAGGGAGAAGGGATAGAAGGGACCTCAATAGTTGTAGTAGTGGCAACATCCTGAGTGGATGTGCCCATCGAACATCTTCGGCCGCTTCTTTCTCTGGGAAGCCAGAGTTACAACTTGTTCTCGTGCGGCGGAAGGGGGACTCTCAGGAGCCTCTTCTTGGGCAGAGCTTGACTCGCCCTCTTTGTCTTTGCCTCTGCCCTTTGGTAGATGTTTTGGCCTGGAAGGTGTGTTGCCCAATGGAGATGTGGTGAAATCTACCCCGAGGTAGATGAGGCCATTCATCCTGCACCAGTGCTCTGTTCTCCGCAGAGTTTCTTTGACCCTTTCTTCAATGGTCTGGGGTGCTTTAGTTCTGTCGATTACAGCAAACGGCCAGTTGTCCCCATCCATGTCAAGATATACCTGATCAACTTCTTGATCAGTAGTTTGATAACCTTTTGGGACAATGGCTACGCCGTACTGAATGATTTCGGCCAAAGCCAAGCGGGAGTGATCCTTTCTTCTGAGCTCGACCTCATGTGATACAGGTCGATATAAATGTCCTCGATCTGTGGAATGTGGATTGGATCGAGTTTGGCCCTGGGAAGGCAATTTCTTGGATCGAAAGTGGGCCTCACCGGGAAGTTGTGCTTTAGATTGAGTAGTTCTAGCTCTGCAAACATCTCCTGGGCTTTGTGGTGGGAAAGACAAGTGTACCTGCCCACTGTGAGGGGGAAAGGAGTTCCACCCTTCTTTCTCTTCAAACACTTTTCGTGGTAGGTTATGAGCTGTCTGGATAGCTCCAATAGGATCAGCTTGGGGCCGGCATATCTTGGCAATTTGGTGGGTTCCCCCAAGAAGTTGGCTGCCCTTAGATAGGTGAAGGTGGGAAATTACGTGAATAAGGCCCCCCACTTCTCCATTGCTGCAACAATGCTCTTGGTCGTATGACCGTGAGTCATGTTTGGCCTCAAAAGGCAGATGATGCCGTAGAAGAAAGCGTCATTAATCTTTGTAAACTGTGAAATACTATTTTCCAGCTTCAGCTCTGGGTAGTATTCATATATTTTTACTTGGGGCCAAACCCCACATCGGCTCAATGCTGGATAATCCCTCTTTGAGGCTGCAGCATAAACTACGTAGGAGTTCATGTAGAACCTCCCCGTTGTGGTGAGTTGTTGGAGCTGCTTGGATATAGTGCTTGCTTATGATCTCCGCCCACTCGAAGCGTTGATCTGGCACATTCTTGTTCATTGTCTCCAGGTACCTGAGCATCCATTTATGAAAGTAGTGGGTGTCAGAAAGCCCAAATACTCTGCTTAGGAACGTGATGGTATCACTTAGTTCCTCGGAGAAATCACTACGGTGAATGACCTGTGGCCATCTGGTTACCACCTTCTTGTTTTTTAGGTACACCTCATTCATCAATTGCATGCACTGGTCTTCGTTGTCCTCCCAAGCCTTGGTGCAGTCTTCTTGGCTTACGGCCACAAAGTGCCGGTGGTGAGGAATGCCAAGCATAATTTCAAAGTGCCGGGCAGTGAGGTTGATCACGACCTCGCCCTTCTCATTTTGGACACACCTCATGTCTTTGTTGTAGCAGTGGGCCACTACCATCATGAATTCATTGTTTATCGCACCGATCGATCCCCAAAGAAATGCAAGCCACTACCTACCGCTTTTGTCCATCCAGGACTTCCTGTGACCCTCCTGGTTCTAGCCCAGAAATCTTCCATATCGATGTGACCGAGCTCAGAGTCTCTTATATCCAGGTCACATTCTACGCCTAGGATTCGGCATCCTGACCCTCTGATATTTGTACTTCATCTCTTCCTCTGTAAGCTTGGCTTTACCCTTAGACTTGGTTGGCCTCTTGCTTGATGTAGACATATGTAGTTCGAATTCGATTGCTGATCAACGTAAGAAGAAGAAGAAAAACCAATGCGTAAGAGCCATGTTAGCTGTTAGATCTCCCATTAAAGCATTGACAGAAGGAAGAGTTAGCAATTTTAAGGCCTCAGGGCGCAGGGCGCATGAACACTGCAGGCTGCAGGGTTAAATAGTATGGTGCACAGAAGAAGGGTGTTACAAGGGACAAATCAGTGCCAAAGGGCGCAAGGCGCATGGATACTGCACATGACATTTTTGTTGTTGCAAGCAGAAGTGCGCCTGCGCCATTTATATGCGTTTTATACTGGGCGCAGATAATTTTCATGTTACACGGGGACAGGATGCGCCAAAGGGCACAGGTTTAGTGTGTGTAACATCATCTTTACATGCGCAAAAGGGGAACTTGGTGCGGCACATGAAAGGTTTGCATGACATTGTGTTACTGTAATAGGGGATGCGCCTGCGCCGTTTAACGTAGTTTTATACTTGGCGCAAGTAAGGTTGGTGTTGCATGGGTGCAGGGTGTGCCAATGGCGCAGGTTTTTGCAATGTTACATAGGAGCTCAGGTTATCATGGTCAGAAGTGCACCTTCTGGGTGCAACTATATTTTATGCAGCAAGCATGGCGAATGCGCCAAGAGGAAAATAGTCTAACATGAACTTCTAAGTCTTCTTTCTTTCTCTGGAGGGGTTTGCATGTGTTTAAGCCTCTTCTGCAGGGTTTTTGGATGGTGAAGAGGGCATACTAAGGAGATCCAAGTGATTTTTTCGAGGTAGAGTCCACCTTACCAGCAGATCTGGAAAGAGGAGGAAGAGCATGGGAGAAGGACAACAAGAACAACAAAAGAGGGGTTTACAAATCCATGCCTCCTACTACACAAACAAACAACCAACAACAGAAAAACACAAGAGGAATAAGGACCACCTACCTAGAATATATATAACGTGAGAGACGAAGTGGGGTCCACAAACGCGATACTGAGATGACAAGCGTGCTGACAGGTGCAGAGGAATAAAATCTATCACGTGTTTTTTAATTGTGAAAGTGACAGGGCAGATGCGCCTATATATAGGCAAAGGTGCAATAAATGTGCCAACCACTTTTTAAGGGCGCATCAAAACACCTGTCGACACTTCAAACTTTGCGCCCTTTGGCGCACCAAAATGCGTGTTAACACGTGATTATGTGCACCTTTGGCGCAACAAAAATCATCAAACACTTGAAATACGTGGCCTTTGGCGCACTAAAAACGCATGCGCAACAATCATGTTGTTGACATGAAGGCGCATGCGCCTTGGCGCATGCAAGAAAGGCGCATCACGGGGAGGTGCACCAAAACATGTGTCAACACTTCAAAGGGTGTGCCAAAGGAAATGAAGGGGGCGCATACTTACTCTGTGTTGCACAGACAAAAGGTGTGCCCAACCAAAAAGGACCAAAAATGGCTAAGTTCGGAAAACTAGATTTCCTGGAAAGGGATTTTGCAACGTTCCGAATGCAAGGGGTCCCTGACGAGGGACCAGAACAAAATTTGGTATAGTTACCTATAAAATTTCCTCACAATTTTACAGATAACAACACACCGACAACTTTTTTCCCTTTTTCTTTCTTTAAATTTGATTTGATAGATCGGGGAGTCACGATCAAAATCTCCACAAGAATTAAATGCTAGAAATATTTGGTGCTTTGAATGTTTTTCTAAATTTGTCTTGGGGAAAACTCTATTTTTTGAAGAAAAAAATGTTATAAATTACATGAACTTGTCATGCAAATGGTTGGAGTGTTAGAGGTCGGGAGTTATTTTCCTAAGAGAAAATTTGACAGAGCCTATCTTTCTGAGAAGCCATCTGAGGAACCTGTTTATTTATTTTGTGTTAAATTTGATCATGTCAAGGTGGTTGCAAGTGTACAGCCATTGACAAGCTCTAAGATTGTTCTAGAAACTTTCCCCTGCTGATGAGTTTAATCGAATTTGAGTAAATCTATGTTGATTTTGGGAAAAATTGTTTTTTCATTTTTAATGTCTTTAAATAGTTTTTTCTTGTTCCCATTGCAATCTTAGATTGAAATATTTGTTAATCACACAATATCTTTTCCTTGTGATAGTTTGGTGGCATTTACATTTCATTTATCGAAAGAGCTTTCATTTGATAGTGAAATAAACAAATTTAAAATCACTTTACTCTTAAGACGACGATAAGATTGTTTGTTAGCCTTTGAGGGTATCTTAGGCGTGATAAAATAGAGGTTGATAATGCTTTATTAAGTTTTTCAATTTGAGCCTTCATTTTGGATTCTTAAAGTTTGTGTGAAAATGCTGCTAACTGGGCTTGCTTTGAAGCACACCTTCTTGTTAAAGGAATATTTTAGTTGTTCTCTAAGCATTTTGTTGATCGTGCCTTCCATTTTTGTAAAATCTCTCAAAGATCTGGTGAATCAAGTTCATCCTACCTCACCTCCACCTAAAGATTAATTAAAAACACCCAATCTTACCCATACTACCCATGTTTGTCTGTGAGTGTACAGAGGCATAATTTATTACCAAAACATGAAAAGGAAATTAGGTTTTCATTTTCTTTAGTAAATTGAACCTTTCTTAGAAAATATCACCATTATCTAGAGTGACAACTCGTGAGAGTTAGGTTTTGTTGTATTGATAATATTTTCTTCAAGGTCTTCTTAAAAATTTACAAGGAAGGACATCCCCATCTCCTTAACAAACAACAATACAAAAAGGGTCCTCTCACCCCCCGGTTGAAAGGCAAAACCATAAAGTAGTGAGGATAGATCGAATCATCTTGAGGGTGCTATCTATTTCTCCACATCCGAGTGACAAAGAGCAAGCTGCATTTATTTCTCAACTACAAAACATCACACACTACATGATCTCTACTTGTCTCTAAGCTTCTGTCGAATCTGTGATGTTGCTCAAATTTTAGGGAGAATCAATTTGGGTACCAACACCCGCTTTGCACTTTTTCCCATGGATATTGTGATTACGGTTCATATGTAGACCCTGTAAACATTTCTTACATGTTGTTAGTGCTAGTACATTGTTTCGACATCAACTTGTTCATACCTCTAAGAAGTGTTCAAAGTTACAAGTGTTGTGTGCAATATTTCCAGTTTCTATAGTTATTGCACTAAGTTTCATTGATAAATCTGGGTAAAGGAAGGTTAGATCATTCCATTTCTAGTTTCTAGTGTTGACAAACATTTGACATATCATATTCTTTAGTGCATTTGCACAACTAAGGTGGAAATCCTTAGTGGCGACTCCATGTTGATATGATTTTGATAAATACCAGTGTCTTAACTTTTGTCAAGTGAGATTTGTTACTAATCTTTGCAAAGTTGGAAGGAAGAAGATATTTCTTCGCTAAGGATCCTACTAGGACATTATTTCTAGAGCTAGGAAAAATAAATTCAGAAGGAAGAAGAGCCTGGAGAGTTGTTGGAGATCAGCAGTCAAGAAAAGAGATCTTCATTGATGAAAGTGATCAACCTATTAATGAAGATTTCCATTCAAGTGCTTCTCGAATCAAGTAGTCTTTTTGTGGAATTGAATTCTCCATCTAGAGTGGGGCCTTCAATTGAATTTGAAAATTTTTCTTCTCATTACCTTTGTTTTTCCAAAGTTGATAGGGTTTTTCAAGAAACAAAGCCTTTAAGGGATATCCATTTTGAAAGTTATACTCATGTGTTTGAAAGACCCCGGTCCCTTATCAATTTGATTCTCCTCCAGGTCACCTCCCAAAACAACATGGCCCATCTCTCACCCATACCTCCATTTGTTGTAAATACTTTTGGTCCTATAAATGTTTTAGGGATGGCTGGTTATCCAAATGCAGTTCCCCAAGATGTAAGAAATAGACTACGAAAGTTCCAAGGAAATAATGTTATAACCGGTGATCAACACTTAAAACTCTTTATCAACATGATGAAGACTTTGAGATTGAATTTGAAGATGTATATATCAAATTTTTATCCATACTTTGGAGGAAGATGCAAAAGTTTGGTATAAATATTTTCTAGATAATTCCATTGATTCTTGGACCGAAATGAATAATGCATTCAGATTGCAGTATGGTGACAAAACGGACCCTAGGTTCCTTTTGTCAAAATTTGAAAATATTTAAAAGAATCCTAATGAGTTAGTGCATGACTTCAACACTAGATTTAATAAGACACTAAGGATATTGCCCGTAAGTTTAAGGCCATGTGATGAATGTTGTCTTATAAACTATTTAGATGCATTTGATAAGAAAGCTGCTTACTATTCGAGGGACAAAAACCCTACCAATTTGAGGCAGGCCTTTACCATGGCTATGCAAATTAAGAATAACATTAAAGTAATTGGAAAACCTCCTAAGGGAAGGTGTGAAACTGGTTAACCCGGAAAAACCTCAAGCAAGTAAGGTTGCTAATTTGAAGGAAGTTGTTAAAAATTTGGTAGGGATGTCAAAGAAATCTCATACAAATTAGCCCGAGCAGAAAAAGGAATTGGGCAGAGTTCACAAGGCCAGCATAAGCAACAAGGGCCAAGACAGATTTTCCAATCATCCTAGAAATGAGCAGAGATCTGATGACAGAGGCAAGGGACCAATGGGATCTAGTAAATAGACATCCCCAAGCTAGGGAAAACATAATGGTGCCTAATCCTTTAGATGCCATGCCAGAGTTGGTGTTGTTGAAGAAGAAGATGTAATTGATTGGTGTGACAGATGTTTCATGCCCCATGCTCCATGTGAATTAGATCAACAAGTAGAAGAGGAAGCTAATGATGATGCATGCATGATGGAGTGCTCTATAAGCTCACAGCAAGGAGCAACTTCAACTGAGGTAATAAGTGCTAGAACTGCTGCTGATTTTTGGGATTGCATTCATCGGGTACCTCTTCTTCCTCCCTCTCATACTTTAGAAATAGATATTGTACAATATTTGAAATACCTAATAATGAATTTGAATACTTAAGAGCTTTAATGATAAAGAATTATGATGGAGGAATCCCATCTGAGGAGGATAGGAAGTTGTTGATGAACATTGTTGTTGCCCAAGAAAAGGAGTATAACACAAGAAGTAAAGTTGTCAAAGGGGCAAGACCTCAAGCCAAACCTAAAACTCCATTGCTTACTAGTATTCCTAAAGAGGTTCCTAAGAAAGATGCATCTACCAAAGGCCTTGTTGTCCCAAACAAAATTCATACTTCTCCTCATGCCCAAACTGTCAAAAATCTCATGCCATCTAATGAGTTTGTCAATCTCCCTTCCAATGCTACCTTGCCAAAGTATGTTCCTTATGATATTGCCCAAGTCTTGAGTCAGATCAAGATTTTTGTTCCAATTGTTGAGTTGCTTAAGATTCCTAAGAACAGGAAGAGGGCATTTGAGTATTTGGGGTTGAAAGAAGAGACGAGTACCCTAGGCATAAATGTAAACATTGTGGAGAATCTTCCATCATTGAAGAGCTAGAAACACCACCAGTGTTGGAATAACTAGGTGAACCACCTGAGGTTTATTTGGGAACATATTTGGTAGATTCTCAGCTAAGTGTAGATCCATTCTTCACCACTCTGATCATTAAGGATAGATTGCTACACAACTGTATGTTTTATTTGGGAGCATCATGCAATGTTATGCCTCTAGAAGTCATGAATGAACTGGATATCAAAGTAATAACAGCATATGGGAAGTGTACTGCCATGGATTCCAGAGAAGTGCCAGTGGTGGGATGTGTGAAAGGTTTGGTGGTACAACTTGCAACTTATCCGGGTAGGAACTTGAAACTTGATGTTGTTATTGTTGATTTCCTAGCCAAGTGGGGTATGTTGCTGTCTAGAAAATGGGTTGTAAGTGTTGGTAGGAGTGCTCAAATGGATATGTCCTATGCCACCATCCCAATTGAGGGCAGCCTTGTCAAGTTGTATGGAGAAAAGAAGATGTTGCACCTCATTGAAGATCCCAACAATGCATCTTATGAAGTGTTGTACAAAAGTATTGATGCTTTGATAACTTTATTGGATTTGCTTTGATAAGAAAGAGAAAAAATGGATCAATGCCGTAGTCTTGAACAAGTAGGCTCTCCATGGACTTTTTGTTTGATGGAACTTGCTCCAAATTTGGAAATGGTGCTTTGGTGTAGTTTGATTTCTCCAATCTTGGAAGAGTTTGTTTTCTCTTTCAAACTTAACTTTGAGTGTACTAACAACATTACCGAGTATATCAATCATTGTTGTTAGGTTTGAGGATTGCTTGGAAATACTATGTTAAAGGCATCATTGTTAAGGAGATTCAACTAATTGTTAAACAAATCAGAAAATTGTATGCTACTAAGAATTAGAGAATGAAATAGTACAAGCATGTAGTCTGGGACTTGATTGAGATGTTTGATTCATTTAATATTGTGCATCATGATAGGAAGTTCAATGTTATGGTAGAAAATCTTGCAGTATTGGGATCTCAGTTTGATAATTGTGCAATGTCCCCATATTGTGAATATGATGTTGAAGTGTTAACAAGGCCATCTGTCCTTGACAACATTAAACATTGGTAAATTTTTGATGATGATGCTCAGGTCAAAAGATTTCTGCAGAACAAAGGGGAGTTTTTGATCAATGTATTGATTGGGAGCCAATGGTGTGTGTAACAGAGGGTAAAGAAACTTTTTTGGCAAAGACATCATCCAACTGAAAACTAATACCATTCCTAGAGGACTGGTTGCTCTTGAATCAAACTTTGATAATGTTGATTGCATTATTAATAGGAATATAACAGCCTTAATGGATGTTGAGGAGCATGACCTTGGTACAAAGGAGAAACCAAGGAAGATCTGGTTGGGAAACAACCTGAACAAGGAGGAAAAATATTCCTATGTCCAATTAGTGAAGAAATATCAGGACTGTTTGGCTTGGTCTTATTATGAGTTGAAGGCATACAGAGAGGATTTGTTTCAACATGAAATTCCTTTGGAATCTAATGCAAATCCATTTAGGTAGAAATAGAGGATGATCAATCCACTCCTATCTCTTAAAATGTAAGAAGAACTGAAGAAACGAGGGATGGAGGGATTATTAATCCCACAAGATATTCCTCTTGGGTTCAAAATTATTGCCATTAGAAAAAGAATGATGATATCAAAGGTTGTGCATGGATTTTAGAAATATGAACAGAGCATCAATGAAGGATAAATACCCTTTAAAACATGGAAAACATGCAAAAATTAGTGATTTGGTTCTAAGATGCTTTCTACCTTAGATGGTTTCTCTAGCTATAATCGGGGTTGTGAAGGAATCAGAAAGAATTAAGACAACCTTTACCACTCCTTGGGGAACTTATGTCTATGTTAGAATGCCCTTTGGTTTGATGAATGTTGGAGAAACCTTTCAAAGAGCAATGGATGTTGCTTTTGCTAGTTACATTAATGATTTTATTGTTGTTTACCAAGATGATGTGATTGTGTTTTCCAGAAAGAGGAGTGATCACTTGCAGCACTTGGAAAAATGCGATAAGATGTAGAGTATGGAATTTCACTCAATCCAAAGAAGTGCCATTTTGGAGTGCAAAAGGCCAAGTTGCTTGGTCACATTGTATCAAAGGATGGTGTCATGATTGATCCTGAGAGGGTAGAGGCCATCAGCAAGGTCCCAATTCCAAGAACCAAGAAGGGAATTCAGTCCTTCTTTGGGAAAATAAAATTTATCAGAAGATTCATATCAAACTTTGTTGAGTTGACCATTCCAATTACTTGCATGCTAAAGAAGGACCAAGTTATCAAATGGGAAGAGGCTTCCATTCAAGATTTTAATGGGATCAAAGAAGCATTAAAGCATGCCCTTGTTCTAGCAGCTCCAGATTATAAGAAGCCTTTTTAAATGTTTTATTTTGCTTCGAGAACACTCACTGTTGCATCTATCTTGTTACGAAGGATGATGAAGGGGCGAGAGGCCAATTTCCTTTTTCAGTAAGGCATTGCAGGGGGCTGAGTTGAAATACACCATTATGGAGAAACAATCATTTTCCTTGGTAAAAGAACAAAGTTTTTAGACCTTACATTTTGAGCTATAAAATTGTTGCTTATGTTCCCCACACCATGGTGAAAGATGTCTTATCAAAGATGGAGGTCTCAAGAAAAATATGCAGATGGGTGAACAACGTTACAAGAATATGACATGGATATCCAAACCACAAAGTTGGTAAGAGGTTTGGGCTTAGCTAAGCTTATGGTTGAGAGAAACTTACAAACTATTGAGGTGAATGAAGTAGGATAAGGAAGGGTGGATGTCCTTGAAAAATTGGTGAGTTCTGAATGGTACAAAGATATAATTTTTATCTCGGACATATATACTTACTTGAGTATTTGAGTAAAAATCAGAAAAGAGATCTTAAGTTGGCATCCCGAAATATGTCATTACTATTTTGGGTTAGCTTGGAAGAACCCTAGGGAGTCCTCTTAAGGTGCATTACTGAAGATGAAGCCCCCAAGGTAATTATTTATCTCCATGGAGGATTTTGTGGGGGAATTTTCTGAAGAGTCACATCACACAAGATCTTGAGGGCTGGTTATTGGTGGCCAACTCTTTTCAAAGATAAACTTTGTTGGTTAGAAGATGTGAGAGTTGCCAAAATTTTTCTCGGAAGACTCCGAAGCTTCAGGATCCCTTCCTTTGCATCTTGTATCAATTGAAGCCTGTTCAAGCAATGGGGAATGGATTTCATTGGTGAGATTTTAGACCCTTCAAGTGCTTGGCCATAAGTGGATTCTTGTAGCCATCGATTACTTCACTAAGTGGGTAGAGGAAATTCCCACCAAGAGAGAAACACACCAAATTGTCCTTGACTTTATGTTGAACCATATCATCTCGCAGTTTGGAGTGCCGATTAATATTGTTCTTGACAATGACATGAGCTTTAGAGTTAAACCTTTGATGGTAATGCATGTAAATAATATGGGATCAATTTGACATATTTATCCAACTATAACCCCAAGGTAATGGAGAAGTAGATTCCAACAATAAAAATCTATTATAGATCATTAGAAGAACCTTAGAGCTAAACAAAAGGAAATGGGGTGAGTAGTTGAAGTTTGCTATTTTGGACTAATCAAATTACTTGTTAAAAGAGCTACTGGAAAAATTCCATTTGAATTGGTGTATGGAACTCAAGCCTTGCTGCCCCTACATATGCATTTATCCTCATATTAGTTCATTCAATAACCGGAATATCAAGAGGTTAGTCCATATGAAGCTCACATTAACCAAATTGTTAAACTTGATGAAGAAAGGAGGGAATCTCACCAAAAGCATGTGAAGTTCGAGAGAAAAATTGAAGAGATTATTTGACAAGAAGGTCACCTAAAGATATTTCAGCATTGGAGATCTTGTGCTTTGTTATGGGATAACAGGCATGAAGATAAGGGCAAGCATGGTAAATTTGATGCATTATGGATGGGCCCTTACTCCATTGACATTCGAATTGGTGAACATACCTTCTTCTTGAAATAATTGGATGGGGAATTTCTCGAATTACATGTTAATGGCAGGCATTTGAAACATTTCCTTGATTGATTCCCTAGAATCAAGGTGAGCATCATTTGTATAGTGTATAGTTTGTTGGTTGTTTTTTGTCTTTTGTGTTTTTGCTCATTCTGGTCCTTGGTGACTTGGTTTTGCTAGTTTCTGGTTCATTTTTAGGAGATGGTTATGGTTTTCTACTCTGTAAGCTGACTCCTTTTCCCAATGGATGTTTTTTGGCACTTGGTCTGTTATTTGGTTCTTGTGGCACTCACAGGGAGTTCCCATCCCCGAGTCGGAGCCGATGTTGGTGCTCAAATTAGTCTCGCCCCATTTTCACTAAAATTCCTCGGTTGTGGCCTTTGTCATGTTTTTTATCTCCATGTGTTAGTGCTTGAAGACTCTATCCTCCATTTGTTCACCATGATTAAGCCCTTCCTTGGTCAAAGATCACTTAAAGATCTAGATTTTTTTTTTTGTTTCTTTTTCCACCGAAGGTGTCTGTAAATTAGACGTAAAACTCATGTTGTTCATTTCTTCGGTTTTCTTCAACTAGTGCGTTGTTGTCCCTACCATTTTTGTCCCAAATACCTAAGGAAATGTGATTGAATGTAGCTCATAGGATCATGTTTGAAACTTACAACATTTCCAATTTTTTTGTCCTTGAAGAAGATTTCATCTCCGTGGCTCAAACAGCTTCTTTCCCTGCATTTTTATGGTTCGATGGGTGTGTTTTCTGTCAAATTTAAACCTCTACATTAGTGGAAACGTGGCCCTTTTTGGTTGGATGTGGCTCGGTGGGGCACTCTAAAAACTTTGTGGAACATTTCAACCCAAAACTTGTCCACATGGAGGAACGACGCTTGTTTGAAGACTCACCTTTTGGTTTGGCTTTGGAGTTGCGCCGGGGGACACGTGAAGGATTTCGCTACTTTTCCCAGACTTAGAAAATTTTTCATGTAGGTGGTATAGTTTTGGCGGGCCATGGACACATGGTGGGCTGGCACTCATTTAAAGATCTACCTCAGGGTCCCACCTTAACAAATGCGACAGAGGGACAGATGGAGGCTTCCGTCGGCTCCGCTCTGTACTTAAATCTTTTTAAGAAATTTTATAAGGCCTGGGACACGTTGTGATCCCATGCTCTATCGGGGTCTTTGCTCTTGGGGACCATCTTGAAGTTGCACCATGAGGACATGTGGAGGTTTCCCCAGGCCTCCCTTTCTTAGACTTTTTAAGCAAACTTTCTAAAGGGCTTGGGACACGTGGAGGGACCGCGCATGTTTGGGGACCAGCCCTTGGATTTTATTTTGAAGAAGTGTTAGGAGGACACTTGGAGGCTTCTGCTCACTCTACCCTTTTCTTAGACTTTTCAACAAGCCAAAGGTGACTTCCTCGGACCTTAGACACATGGCACCTTCCATGAAATTTCAAATTTTTAAAGACTTTTCCAGCACCAGAGACACGTGTTGAGCCCACGCTTGTTTGGGGTCTCTGCTTTTGGGGACCATCTCAAGATGCATCATTGAGACACGTAGCAATTTGAAAAATCAAAAGGTGGGGAGGTGGGCTTAGTGGGAAATTTGGAAAATTTTATTTTTGTGAAAAAAAGGTTAAAGTGTAAAAGGAAGCATGGTTCCGATGGGACCCACATAGGGACACGTGTCAAGCCCGTTTTTAAAGTGGAGGAAGAGAAAATGTGAAATTTTGCATTTTTTCCAAAAGTTGTAAAAAGTAAAAGGAACCCCAGAGCCCATCTTGACTCGATCTCTCCCATGTGGATGGTCCAAATTCAAAAGGGAAATCCACGACAACTATGCATCTCAGTATCCGATTTTTCCGCCATTTTTCTCCAAAAGCTCTGGGGATGTAATTTTTAATGGTTTTTTATCATTTCTTGGTGTCTCCTACATGCCAAATGAAGAGGAAAATTAATTTGATATCCTGGTTTGGTGGGGAAGATCTAAAAACGTCTTTTACCATTAAGATGTAATCATTTATTAGATTCAATCTGATTTTCCTTAGCATGCAAGAAACTAGTTGATATCTTGATTTTGTGGGAAAGATCTAAAAATGTCCTTTACCATTAAGATGTAATTTGACTATCGGATTTGATCTGATTTTCCTTGGCAACGCAAGAAACCAGTTGATATCTTGATTTGGTGGGAAAGATCTAAAAATGTCTTTTACCATTAAGATGTGATATGACTATCAATTCGATCTAATTTTCGATCTTTCTTTCCTTGGAATGCAAAAACCATATTTGATGGATTGGAGGAGGAAGTACTTGCACGTGAGATGAAGAGTGATTTACCGAGATAAAGTGATTGAATTCTGGAAATATTTGAAGAGATTTTCCCTTTGAGCACTGACAACATTTTTACAAATCTGATTTTGGGAGTCACGATCAAAATCGCCACAAGCAATGGTGCTTTGAATGTTTTTCTTTTTTGGGGGAAAACTTTGTTGTAGAAAAATGTTATAAATTACATGAACTTTTCGTACAAATGGTTGGAGTGTTAGAGGTCGGGAGTTACTTTCCTAAGAGAAAAGTTTGA
>CM031240.1:1043628778-1043689508 GCA_018340775.1 Taxus wallichiana var. yunnanensis
AATCATGTGATACAACATCACTTACTTTTTATTCACAAGATGAGAGAGAACTCCAATGCTAAAAACATTTTTGAATTGGTGATAAGAAGTTTGAAGGAGATCGGTGGCATGGATGATTCTACAATTGCATCAAAGCTAGTATGTGTTGGGGAAGATGGGGCATTTGTAATGCAAGGTCATCATAATGGTATGTGTGTAAGAATCCAAACATATCATTTCTTGTATATGATTGTCATTCATTAGTATGGCTCATAGAATGAATCTAGCATATAAAATAGTAAAAAAATTAAACCTTTAGAAAAAGTTGAAGAACTTGTTCGAGAGGTGCATGCTTATTTTTGTCATAGTCCTAAAAGGTTCATGAAATTCAAAATATTTGTAGAAGTAATAAAAATGGGCATAAAATATTAAAAGATGTCGAAACTAGGTGGATCTCATTGTATCAACCAGTTTGTAGGGTGTACGACGAGTATCAATCCTTATTGGGAGTAATGTGGTAGAATTACATGAAAGTGGACAAGGCTTGGGATTTGATACATTGTTTGACTGATATAGAGACATTGTTGATGTTGTGTGGTATCCTTCCCATGTTGGATGAAATGCATCATTTAATTAAACAAGCCCAAGAAAGAACTATATATATTATTAATTTTTCTAGTTTGAGGAAACATGTTTTTCTGGCAATAGAATATTTGTTTATCAATGAGACTACTTTTTCGGGTCTAAAGTTTGATGGTTGGAATAATTTGATAAATATTGGAAATGCAAGTAGCTTTTTGAGGTTCAACTTGTTTGGAGAAGTATGTGCTTTTGTATGCTTTACTACGCCGCTTTACACGAAGTCCGTTCTTTTCGGGCCCGTTGGAACTTTTGTCCCAAGTGTCCAAAGTTCACCCGAGCCCATTGCTCCTTTTACGTCGATTCGGTTTGAATAGCGTACTCCATACTTTCGTCCCTCATGTCCCAGAAGCATTTATGCATACTTTTCTTCGTCGCCCAGTATCGGGTCGCGCTTTCGCGTCCCACATGTCCCATGAACCAAAGGCCATTTGAGTTAATTTTCTTTCTCTTTCTTTCCAAGTTGGTAGGTGGCTATATAATTCACATGAATTGTCTTTCCTCTCCCATGACTATTTTGCACACCTTATGCTTTCTTTTCTTGCTATCCTTTGCTCATACCTTTGCGATCAAGATTTCTGCGCGCATACTCATTTCCCCTGTAATTTCATCCTGAGTCTAGATTGCAACCTTGAATTTTCAAATTTCTATCAAAATGAAGATTAAATTCCAAGGCCAGGAGCAAGTCTCACTGCTCGAGTCTGCCGTTCCCGATATCGGGGATAGTGAGGTTCGCCACCTCGACTTTGGAGATTTTTGGGCAAGAATGACAGACACTGAAACCCTTCACCTATGGCATAGGTGATTCATGACAGTGGTTTGGCATTCACCGGTGGTTTCCCTATCTTGGTGCAATGCGCAGATACGGTGCTTTCCTGCGGTGCTCATTACAACCCTGATTCGAATGAGCTGACGAATGTGCATGGGGAACTCATCGCTAAACTTGACGCTTGCCACCATTGGCACTACCCTAAGAATTCTAGAGATGGACAATGCTATAGTAATTTCCCAGAACTAGGCGCAAGCCCTCTTCGATCAGGATAGTGAGAAATATAAGGCGTGGGTGGCGAAGTCCTGGCTTAAAAACCCTAAAAGGGGCATCTCATCTATCCAAGGTTCTTTTCCATGTAGAATTTCAATGAGGAGTTGTCAGATTTTATAATCCTACTGGCTCGGGTCATGGGCTTACCCTCTACCAATGAGTTTCATTTCTGGATGTGCCCACTCATCAATATGGTGTGCGAAGGACTCAGAATATCAATTGGGTAGAGATCATCAGTATGAACCTAGCGGAGCAGCTGTCTAATGTACAACAAACAAAGAAATTCTATATGACTTCATACTTGATGTATACTCTGGCAGCAGCATCGAGGCAATGGTTTGGCTTCTCATACATTGATGCTCATAAGGGTGACCCCGTATATGCCTACTGCCCTCAGTTCACCTTGGAAACCAGCAATCACAATTTTAGAAGGGTGAATGATGCTTTCACCATGTACATTGTCAGGCTTCTAGAGAGTGACACGTGAGGAGATTTTCTGATGAAGCTATGAATCTGATATCGCACTACGGTGCCTACTTCATCCAATTTAGAAAATTTTCCTATATAAGGCTTGCAGGCTATGAGAGCACTCCTCTCAAGCTCCCCATGTTCTGCAATGATAAAATGGCCTTAATAGAGGTATGCAGGCAGTTGGACAAGTTGCACAGAACTTCCAGGGATAAGAAAATTACTGGCTTGCACTTCCCCATCACTTTGGGAAACTACACCTGTAAAACAACCCTAGATGCTCAAAACATAGAAAGAGCCCTGGCTCCCATCACTATCCATTTCTTCAGGCCAAGAACCTATTTTGACTTGAAGAAGTTTATTGAGCAGAACATCAAGATCACTTATCATCATAGGGTAGACACAGAAGATTATTGGGCTGACTGTGTTGATGATTTTGAAGCAAGAAGGAGGCATTATGGCAGATTTTCTCTTCAACTAATTCAAGAGCTTAACCTGTACCAAGTTCCTGAAGGGCTCCAGGATGATAATTCTGACCTATACTCATATGAGTATGACAATGTGGTCAAACACACTCCCTTGGAGGATTTGGATTGGTTCAAAAAGGAGAAGGATGATCTGGCAGAAATCCTAGCTCCGTCTTGGTAAGAACCAAAATATGGTTTGACAGGAGAGTTCACGAACTTAGAAGACATTCAGGTGAGTCCTCCAAAGACACCTCAACACCAAGAAAAGAGGCATTGTCACCTGATTCAAGAGCACATATGCAGACCCCTCCTGCCTCATCAACTCAAGGTCCCACAGTCTCCACTCCTTCCTCATCCACACAGGTATATCAAAAGAAAGTCAGAGAAGTCAAGAAGGAGCCTGTGGAGGAAGATCCCTAAGGAAGCATACGGAGTTGCCCTCAGGCCCAGAGAACATCATTGTTCTCAGTGAAAGTGAGGAGAGTGAAGTGTCAGGTCTCTACAAGTGCTCCAGAAGCCCCCATGGATAAAGAAAAGGAGGTCCAAAGCACTGAGCTTCCGGTGCTAGTGATTCCTCTGTACCAGAAGCCCCAAGCGCTCCACTCATATCCCAACTAGAGGCAACAACAGTGCAAACCTTGGGTGCCATGAGTTCTCTGTCTCTTGGCCCTCTTGCCCCACCTTCTTCTTCCTCCTCCTCTTTTGCATGGGTGCAACCTCTTGTTGATAGTAGGAAGAGAAAGTCTTCCTCCCGGATCTCAGGACCCAATTTTGATGTTGTGGCGGCCTTATTAGGCACTACTCCTCCTACTCACGCCAAAAAATCTAGAACTACCTCCAGGATAGTGTCTGATGCTCAGGGCCAACAATTCTTGGAGATAGCCAAGCCTAAGGTAGACAAGCCAGAGCAAGATTTGCAAGCATCTGATCTGGAGCTCTCGAGAATTCCCATGGGAGAGTCCACCCCTGAAGGTGAGATCCACAATCTTCAGGAAATAGTCACTAGAGTCATTGGGAGGGTAGAGAAAGGGCAACAAACCATAGAGCAGTTGGAGGAATAGGCCCAGATTCTTACAAGTTTCATCAAGTCCTACTGCGTCCAAGGATAAAGTTTTGGATCCTACCCCATTGACTACTCTTCCACCACCTGTAATTCTGAGCCAGGATGAAGTGCAGAGTATCAAAGACATGCACAAGTATTCCATCTATGGAAGGGCTATGGAGGCCATGGTGGATGATATGCTTGTTGCAGGATTGAATTTCATTGATGAAGCCTTCAAACTCCACGGGAAGGTGAGCAATTTGCAACAGAAGCTCTCCTCCACTATTGGGAGCATAGATAAAGAACTTAAACTTTGGAGCAGTTGCATAGTAGACCTTCACCTCATGGGACAAACAGATGAAAATATTTTAATGGCAAGCAAGGTCTTCGATGATGCAAAGGATAACTTGTCAAAGTCATGGGTCTACAACGTGGAATGGAAAATCAAGGTGTTGGAGGAGGCTTTGGGAGAGTTAAGAAATAGCTGGCAGAAGGGTGAGGCCTTCAAGACTCTAGTTGTATCTGCCTTCAAGGATATACATTGCCATCTTCATGATGAGACTTCTGGTGTGCCTCTCTCTTTACTGAAAAATCAAAGCTCAATTCAGAGCTTTTGTCAAAGAGAATTTGTTCAAGGAGGATTCTATTTCCAAAGAAAAGATGAAGGAGATCTGCTCTCTCCAGTCTGCTATTGAGGAAGTGAATAAAGATTATCATACTCATGTCGAATTCGACAAAGAAATGGAGAAGTGCCTCGGATTTTGGACTCAGTCCACTGCCAACACATCGGTCCCACGAGGCAGAGACATAGCAGAGGCATTGAAAAGATTCAGGCAGTGGATCCTAAAGTCAGTGGGCCCCTCCCATCATGAACACCTGTCTTTTCTCCTAATTCTTCTCTTTTCTTTTTCCTTTCTTCTCGGATTTATTGTAATTAGTTGGGGTATTGCGATTAGCAGCCCTTTAACTAAACATTAGTTAAAAGAAGTAGTTACCAAGAGTAACTAATTTGTAAACTATATAATGGCCTCTCCTCACCATTTTTAAGAGGAGAACTTGGCTTATTTATAAAAGTGTAAAGAAATCACAAAGAAATCAATACAGAAGGATTTCCATTCTTTGTCTATCCGATTCCTTTTATTCATACGCTGTCCATTAAATATTGTTAGATCATTTGTTTACATTATGCTGAGAAGCTTTGTATTCTTGTAGATGTTATTTATAGAACTGTGTGTCTATTCAAATTTCATCTTATTAACGTAAGTACAAATGATCTTATTCCAATCCACTGTAATCTTGCATGCATAAGGAATTATTCTGTCATCTATAATTCTGGATGGTGCCTTTCTACTTATTTTCACATTTTCATTCCTCTGATCCTTTTGTAATTGGTAACCTATTTAGGAAACACTTTTATGATATCCAAGTTCCATAGTGAAACCATGCTTTGTATATGTGTAAATAGGTTCGTTTCTGAATAAGGGAACCTCTCCCATTAAAGAGGAGGGACTTCTTGTCCCCTGACTGTTGCTCTTCTTGAAGTTCCTTTTTGACGACCAACAGTTTTTGGTGACTCCACTGGGGAATCATATTCCAGTTCTATAATCATTTATCGATCATCTTTTGATCTGGTGACTCACATTTTACTCGAGGGAGAAGGGCCCTTGGTATTGAAGATTCTCAGTTTCAGCTTTTGGAACAACGGGGTTTCCTTTTCCTTCCGCAAGGAGAAATAGAAAGGCTCGTTCAACAAGCACTCCTCCTGTCAAAGATAGAATCCCTACGGGTGGTATTCCTTCAGAAAAATCAGTCCTAATCTTGAGCTCTGATTCTTGCTTGGTGTTTCAGTTCCTCTTCAAGCCATTTTTCCAAGAATGGCGGTACCATTGCCTTGGGGCCATCGTGTTGGGCCTCTTGCCCTTCCTCAGCCTTTGCATGAGTTACCCAGAGGTAATCGGAAGAACTTTCCTAAATTCAAGGGTGATGGCAAGGTACATCCTGATGAACACATCGCGGCCTTCATAGTTGCATGTGGAGTTCTGGGAGTTGAACATGAAGACGTCTCCATAAGGATTTTTGTTGAGACTTTACAAGATAATGCTGCTGATTGGTTCTATCACCTTCCGCCGGAGCTATCACTAGCTGGAACACAATGAGAACTAGGTTTGAAAACCGTTTCAAACCGGTGGAAGACGTGCATGCTTTGCTAGCCCAAATTTCTCAAATAAAGAAGGAATCACAAGAGCCCATGAGAGAATTTGTGGCTCGATTCAACAGGTTAATTAACAAAATTCCACCAAATACTCAACCTGTAGATCAAATCCAAAAATGCTTCTTCCTAAATGCCCAATTGCCTGAAGTTAGTTATGCATTGAGAAGGGCTAATCTTGCAACATTGGCCGAGGATCAAACTCTTGTTGTTAGTGTTGAAGATGATTTAATCATGTCGGGAAAGTTGAGGAGAGACCCTTCTAGATCTAAGTCTTCTTCTTCCTCCTCTTCCACTCCTGGACCTAATACTGATCCATTGGTACAAAAACTTGCAAATGATCTCATCGCCATTAAGAAACAATTGGCTCAGCATGCTCCATATGCAGACGTTCCAAGGAGGAATTTTCAGCCCAGAAATCATTTGCCTACTTCTCAAACAAGGCTAGCACTTGAAGGACCTCCTATTAAAGTCCCTGTCAATGCAACCTGTGAAGTTGAAGAACCAGAGGATGAGGAGGTTAATGAAGATTGTGAAGAATTTGTTGAAGAGGTTGATGATGGAACAGGAAGAACTTGAGGGATCTCGAGTTAATTTCTTCACCACTGAAGGCGTTGATGAAGGAGATGATTATGATGAAGTAGTAGCAGACATGAATAGTGAATCATACGCTGTCATGACTCGAGAGCAGACAAATCAGAGGGAGAAAGTGATGCAGCCCACCAAAAAATCTAAGGAGCAGCCGACAACTATCCCTGTAATTGCAAAAAGAGGATCTCCTATCCCCATTTCATCCACACCAAAGGTGAGTCCTGTCAATTCTACTACTAAAGTTACTTCTTTTTCTCCTAAAACTGATAAGCCTAGGATCCCAAGCGATGATAGCCCATCCACTTCTGGGTCTTTCGATATTATTGATCACCTGAAAAAGACTAAGGTTCAAATCTCAGAGGCTGAATATTATCAAACCCATCCCAAGGCTTTTGCTAAAATGATTCACTTTGTCAATTCTCATTCTAAAACTACCTCTAAAGGCCTTTTACCCACTCCATCTTCTACACCACAGCCTAATCTGGTAGCCACTGTCACCTCACCCAATGAAAAAATCAAACCATTCTATGTGACACTCCTTATAGCCGGCCATAGGCTCAGTAATTGCGTCATAGACTCGGGGCATCAGACAATGTAATGCCTACCAAAGTAGCTCATGCCTTAGGCCTAACTCTCACACACTTACGGATCTTGTTATTCCATGGAGAGTAAGGAAGTGCCCCTGGTCGGAAGGATTAAGGATGCACAAGTGGCTTTTGCTACTTTTCCTGAGAAGAAAGTTTTGGCTACTATCCTAGTAGCGGACATTCCTCCTTCATATGGGATGCTGCTAAGTAGGAACTTCTGTAAGGATGTGGGTGGAGAAATTCAAATGGATTGGTCACATGCCCTCATACCTGTTAATGGGAAAATGAAGAAGTTGCTTTGCTGAGAAGCAGTCTGAGTATATTGTACAAAAAATAGATGATCCCAAAGCACAAATACTCTATGAGGATATGGGGCATGGAAACTACATGATTATGTCTCCAGAAGAAATCCAACTCCCCAAAGTGTCACCTAAGGATCCTAATGGTGTTTGGATATTAGAGTTTGATGGAAGTTGTTCTTCAGCTGGTTCTGGAGCTGGTGTCATATTGGTGTCGCCTGAAGGAAGCATTCATCCTTTCTCATTCAAGTTGCAATTTGAAAATACCAATAATACAACAGAGTATGAAGCTCTCATTCTTGGACTCAGTAGCAAAAGAACAAGGTGTGAAGAATCTTCTAGCTCGTGGAGATGCGGAGTTGATTGTCAAGCAAGTTAGAAACCTCTTCCAGGTAAAGAATAGAAGGTTGAAACATTACAGGAATCAGGTTTGGGACTCCATTGAATTTCTTGATGCCTTCTCCATCGAAGCAGTGCCTAGGGAGGAGAATACCAGGGCTGATTCACTAGCAGTCTCGGGGTCATTGCTTATACCTCATCCTGACTTCTCTCAAGATAAGTTTACCATTGAGATGATCCATAGACCCAGTGTACCTGATAATACAAGTAACTGGCAAGTTTTCAATGATGATCAACACTTGCTTTCTTTCTTAGAACTCAAGGATAATTTTGAATAGTTGTACTTTGAAGGAAGTGATAATTTGCCTCGTGAAAGTGTGCCCTTTAACGAAGAAGTCATCAAAGAAGAAGAGGCGGATCAGGATGGATGTATCAAACTCAAAGGAAACAAGATTCCAAAAGGATTGGTGAGTTTAGAAGAACTGTTTGACAAACACGACAGGTATGTAAAGTTTAAAGCTTCTACTGGACCTCAACAATCAGCTGAATATGACAAAGTTAATATTGGGAGTTCTACTGATCCTAAACTCGTGAACATTGGAAAATGTTGTACATCAGATGAGAGGAAGAAGGTAATTAATCTTTTAAAGAAGTATAAAGATGTCCTTGCTTATTCCTATGAAGACTTAAAAGCCTTTCAACCAAAGGAGATGCAACATTTTATCCCTCTCAAACCTGGAATTAAGCCTTTCAAACAAAAGCAGAGGCAATACAATCCTAAGATAGCTGACACCATTTTTCAGGAAATACAGAAGTTATTAAAAGCCAAAATCATTTTTCCTATTCACCATTCAACATGGATTGCCAATATTGTGCCTGTTAGAAAGAAAAATGGTGAGATCCACATCTGTGTCGATTTTAGGAATCTGAATCAAGCTTCTTTAAAGGACAACTATCCTTTACCCATGATGGATCAGGTCTTGCAAGCTGTAACAGGGATCGAAATGTTGTCTATGCTTGATGGCTTCTCAGGATATAACCAGGTAGAAGTTAATACCGCAGATCAACACAAAATGGCTTTCACTACCCCTTGGGGTACCTTTGCTTACAAAAGGATGCCTTTTGGGCTCATTAATGCCGGTGCCACTTTTCAAAGGGCTATGGACTTGGCCTTTGGAAGTTTGAAAGGGAAGTGTATTGTCGTATACCTTGATGACTTGACTGTATTTTCTAAAACAAGGGCAGATCATTTTCAGCATCTAGAAATAGTTCTTTGAAATGTAGAGAACATGGGATCTCTTTAAATCCTAAGAAATCTATTTTTGTGTCACGGAGGGGAAATTATTGGGGCACGTTGTCTCCAAAGATGGTATAAAAATTGATCCTGAGCGAGTTCAAGCTATTCAGCAAATTCCTCTTCCAACTAGCAAGAAAGGAGTGCACTCTTTCTTTGGTAAGATTAACTTTCTGAGGAGATTCATCCCTGATTTTGCAGAGCTAACTTTGAATATCTCTCAAATGATGAAAGGAAAATAGATGTTTGGTTGGTCTCTGAAGGAAAAAAGGGCTTTTGAAGGTATTAAAAGGCTATTGCTAAGACTCCTGTTTTAGCGTGTCCAAATTTCAACAAAGATTTTATTATCTATTGCTATGCCACAGATAACACCCTGGCTTTGTTCTGACTCAAAAAGATTCTAATGATCATGAACTCCCAATTGCATTCATGAGCTACATTCTAAAAAATCATGAGCTAAGATACACCATAATGGAGAAACATGCTTTTGCAGTGGTTAAAGCTGTCAAGCAGTTTCATTTTTACATTCTTAATTCTCACTCCACAGTATTTGTACCAGATACAACCATCAAGTCCATTCTCACACAACAGGAGTTCGGATCCAAGAGAGGGAACTGGGTGGCCAAGGTCCAAGAATATGACATTGACATCAGACCAACTAAGCTCGTTCGTGGAAAAGGCTTGTGTGAACTCATTGCTGAGGGAGCTGGACATGGGTTACTGGAGGATGAGGCTGATCTTCCTACCATTTTGTTTCTTGGCTCAATCGATGAATGGTATGCTGATATCACACATTTTCTCACCTATGGGAATGCCCCTCTCATTTGACTACCAAAGAAAAGAGAGTTGTTAAACTAAGGTCAGCCCAATATGTTTTGTGGGAAAATGCCTTGTTTAAGCGTGGATTGGATGGGAGATTTTTAAAATGTGTGGACAAGGAACAACAGAAGAAGCTACTTTCTACTTTTCATAATCAGGCATGTGGAGGGCACTACTCATCAACTATTACTTGCTCATAAGATTCTTCGTGGAGGATATTACTGGCCTACCTTGTTCAGGGATGCATCAAAGTGGGTTGATAAATGTGAAGCATGTCAGACTTTCGTGGGTAGACCCAAGTTGGCCTCTTTGCCCCTTAAACCAGTTGTAATCGAAGAACCTTTTCAACAATGGGGTTTGGATTTCATTGGAACACTTAATCCCTCTTCTAGTGCTGGTCATACCCATGTATTAACCACCACAGATTATTTCACCAAGTGGGTAGAAGCCATTCCAGTAAAGAGTACTACTTCAGAAGTAGTATGCAGTTTTATCAAAGAAAACATCTTGGTAAGGTATGGTGTGCCAAACAAGATCGTGACAGATAATGCTTCAAATTTTTCTTCAACCGAGATGATGGATTTTTGTTATGGATATGGCATCTCCCTGGCTCACTCCTCAGATTATTATCCTCAGGGGAATGGACAAGCAGAATCAACAAATAAAAATCTGGTGGCTATAATAAGGAAATTAGTTAATGAGTCCCAATGGAACTGGCACAAGAAACTCTATGATGCTCTTTGGGCAGATAGGATCACACCTAAGAGAGCCATTGGGATGTCTCCTTTTCAGGTAGTATATGGAGTGGAAGCTCAATTTCCAGTCACAGTGGAGCTACCAGCCTTGCATTTAATGAAGGCCATTGAAGATACCAGTTTCAATGATTCTTTGGATAAGAGGATCATGTACCTCCACAAATTGAATGAGGACAGATTGAAAGTTGCTGATAGGATATCTACCCACCAACAGAAAGTAAAGGTCTTATTTGATAAAAAGGCCGGTTCTAGAGATTTCAAAGTTGGAGACATTGTTTTATTGTGGGATAAAAGGCATGAACCTCGTGGCAGCCATGGCAAGTTTGATTCCCTTTGGCTCGGACCTTTCAAGATCAGGCACTTTGCTGGTAAGAATTCTTTTTACCTTGATTATATGGATGGTTCTTCTCTCCCACTTCCTTATAGTGGGCAGTACCTGAAATTGTTTAAGTCATAGGTGATTAGGAAGTCCTTTTGTATATTCTGTATAGCGTTTTGTTTTCCTTCCTTCTCTTTGTTTTGGTGTGTTGTCTTCTGTATTGTTTTGGTTTGGTGACTCCATGGCCCAATGGATAAGGTACTTGGTCTACTACTTCCCCTAGTTTGTCTAAATTCTTGCCTTGTCTCATTCTTTGAACTTATGCCAAGTCATCCCCAGAAGGAGCCAGTTGTTGTCCACTCAAAATTCCCTGCTTTTGAGAAGTTGAAAATTGAAAATTTTGAAGTTAAATGTCTTTTCTGTTGTCCTGGTAATGTGAAAAGTCAAGAAATTGGAAAAATCTACATTTTTGGGTCATTTTGTGTGATTTTCGGGCCTGTCGGACATTTTTGTCCCAAGTGTCCCAAGTTCATTCGGGCTCTCTGTTCCCCGATCGGCCGCTTTACCCGAAGTCCATTTCTTTTCGGGCCCGTCGGAACTTTTTGTCCCAAGTGTCCCAAGTTCACCCGGGCCCATTGTTCCCTTTTCATCCGATTCGGCCGAATCACGTACTCCACGTACTTTCATCCCTCATGTCCCAGAAGCATTTGTGCATACTTTTCCCACATCGCCCGTATCGGCCGAATCGCGCTTTCGCGTCCCGCGTGTCCCAAATGAACCAAAGGCCATTCGAGTTAATTTTTCCCACTCTTCACAAATATCTTGCTTTCCAAGTTGGTAGGTGTGTATTTAATGCACATTAATTGTCTTTCTCTCTCCCAAATGGCTATATAATGAACTGCCCCTTATGCGTTTTGCACACTGCTTTCTTGCTATCCTTTGCTCATACCTTTGCGATCAAGATTTCTGCATGCATACTCATTTCCCCTACAATTTCATCCCGAGTCTAGATTGCAACCTTGACTTTTCAAATTGCTATCAAAATGAAGATTAAATTCCAAGGCCAGGAGCAAGTCTCACCGCTCGAGTCTGCCGTTCCCGATATCGGGGACAGTGAGGTTCGCCACCTCGACTTTGGAGATTTTTGGGCAAGAATGACAGACATGTGAAACCCTTCACCTATGGCACAGGTGATTCATGACAGTGGTTTGGCATTCACGGTGGTTTCCCTATCTCGGTGCAATGCGCAGATACGGTGCTTTCCTGCGGTGCTCATTTCAACCCTGATTCGAATGAGCTGACGAATGTGCATGGGGAACTCATCGCTAAACTTGACGTTGCCACCATTGGCACTGCCTAAGAATTCCAGAGATGGACAATGCTATAGTAATTTCCAAACCAGGCGCAAGCCCTCTTCGATCAGGACAGTGAGAAATACAAGGCGCGGGTGGCGAAGTCCTGGCTTAAAAACCCTAAAAAGGGGGCATCTCATCATCCAAGGTTCTTTTCCATGCAGATTTCAATGAGGAGTTGTCGATTTTATAATCCTACTGGCTCGGGTCATGGGCTTACCCTCTACCAATGAGTTTCATTTCTGGATGTGCCCACTCATCAATATGGTGTGTGAAGGGACTCAAAATATCAATTGGGCAGAGATCATCAGTATGAACCTAGCGGAGCAGCTATCTAATGTACAACAAACAAAGAAATTCTATATGACTTCATACTTGATGTATACTCTGGCAGCATCAAGGCAATGGTTTGGCTTCTCATACATTGATGCTCATAAGGGTGACCCCGTATATGCCTACTGCCCTCAGTTCACCTTGGAAACTAGCAATCACAACTTCAGAAGGGTGAATGATGCCTTCACCATGTACATTGTCAGGCTTCTGGAGAGTGACACAGCGAGGAGATTTTCTGATGAAGCTATGAATCTGATATCGCACTACGGTGCCTACTTCATCCAATTTAGAAAATTTTCCTATATAAGGCTTGCTGGCTATGAGAGCACCCCTCTCAAACTCCCCATGTTCTGCAATGATAAAATGGCCTTAATAGAAGTATGCAGGTAGCTGGACAAGTTGCATAGAACCTGCAGGGATAAGAAAATTACTGGCTTGCACTTCCCCATCACTTTGGGAAACTACACCTGCAAAACAACCCTAGATGCTCAAAACATAGAAAGAGCCCTGGCTCCCATCACTGTCCATTTCTTCAGGCCAAGAACCTGTTTTGACTTGAAGAAATTTATTGAGCAGAACATCAAGATCACTTATCATCATAGGGCAGACACAGAAGATTATTGGGCTGACTGTGTTGATGATTTTGAAGCAAGAAGGAGGCATTATGGCAGATTTTCTCTTCAACTAATTCAAGAGCTTAACCTGTACCAAGTTCCTGAAGGGCTCCAGGATGATAATTCTGACCTGTACTCATATGAGTATGATAATGTGGTCAAACACACTCCCTTGGAGGATTTGGATTGGTTCAAAAAGGAGAAGGATGATCTGGCGGAAATCCTAGCTCCCGTCTTGGTAAGAACCAAAATATGGTTTGACAGGAGAGTTCGCGAACTCAGAAGACATTCAGGTGAGTCCTCCAAAGACACCTCAACACCAAGAAAAGAGGCATTGTCACCTGATTCGAGAGCACATATGCAGACCCCTCCTGCCTCGTCAACTCAAGGTCCCACAGTCTCCACTCCTTCCTCATCCACCCAGGTATATCAAAAGAAAGTCAGAGAAGTCAAGAAGGAGCCTGTGGAGGAAGATCCCCTAAGGAAGCATACGGAGTTGCCCTCAGGCCCAGAGAACATCATTGTTCTCAGTGAAAGTGAGGAGAGTGAAGTGCCGGTCTCTACAAGCACTCCAGAAGCCCCCATGGATAAAGAAAAGGAGGTCCAAAGCACTGAGCTTCCAGGTGCTAGTGATTCCTCTGTACCAGAAGCCCCAAGCACTCCACTCATATCCCAACTAGAGGCAACAACAGTGCAAACCTTGGGTGCCATGAGTTCTCTTGTCTCTTGGCCCTCTTGCCCCACCTTCTTCTTCCTCCTCCTCTTTTGCATGGGTGCAGCCTCTTGTTGATAGTAGGAAGAGAAAGTCTTCCTCCCGGATCTCAGGACCCAATTTTGATGTTGTGGCGGCCTTATTAGGCACTACTCCTCCTACTCACGCCAAAAAATCCAGAACTACCTCCAGGATAGTGTCTGATGCTCAGGGCCAACAATTCCTGGAGATAGCCAAGCCTAAGGTAGACAAGCCAGAGCAAGATTTGCAAGCATCTGATCTTGAGCTCTCGAGAATTCCCATGGGAGAGTCCACCCCTGAAGGTGAGATCCACAATCTTCAGGAAAAAATCACTAGAGTCATTGGGAGGGTAGAGAAAGGGCAGAAAACCATAGAGCAGTTGGAGGAACAGGCCCAGATTCTTACAAGTTTCATCAAGTCCTTGTCCAAGGATAAAGTTTTGATCCTACCCCATTGACTACTCTTCCACCACCTGTAATTCTGAGCCAAGATGAAGTGCAGAGTATCAAAGATATGCACAAGTATTCCATCTATGGAAGGGCTATGGAGGCCATGGTGGATGATATGCTTGTTGCAGGATTGAATTTCATTGATGAAGCCTTCAAACTCCACGGGAAGGTGAGCAATTTGCAACAGAAGCTCTCCTCCACTATTGGGAGCATAGATAAAGAACTTAAACTTTGGAGCAGTTGCATAGTAGACCTTCGCCTCATGGGACAAACAGATGAAAATATTTTAATGGCAAGCAAGGTCTTCGATGATGCAAAGGATAACTTGTCAAAGTCATGGGTCTACAGCGTGGAATGGAAAATCAAGGTGCTGGAGGAGGCTTTGGGAGAGTTAAGAAATAGCTGGCAGAAGGGTGAGGCCTTCAAGACTCTAGTTGTATCTACCTTCAAGGATATACATTGCCATCTTCATGATGAGACTTCTGGTGTGCCTCTCTCTTTACAAGAAATCAAAGCTCAATTCAGAGCTTTTGTCAAAGGTGATCTGTTCAAGGAGAGTTCCATTTCCAAGGAAAAGATGAAGGAGATCTGCTCTCTTCAATCTGCTATAGAGGAAGCGAATAAAGATTATCATACTCATGTCGAATTCGACAAAGAAATGGAGAAGTGCCTCGGATTTTGGACTCAGTCCACTGCCAACACATCAGTCCCACGAGGCAGAGACATAGCAGAGGCATTGAAAAGATTCAGACAGCGGATCCTAAAGTCAGTGGGCCCCTCCCAGTCATGAACACTTGTCTTCTTCTCCTAATTCTTCTCTTTTCTTCTTTCCTTTCTTCTCGGATTTATTGTAATTAGTTGGGGTATTGCGATTAGCAGCCCTTTAACTAAACATTAGTTAAAAGAAGTAGTTACCAAAGAGTAACTAATTTGTAAACTATATAATGGCCTCTCCTCGCCATTTTTAGGGAGAACTTGGCTTATTTATAAAAGTGTAAAGAAATCACAAAGAAATCAATACAGAAGGATTTCCATTCTTTGTCTATCTGATTCCTTTTTATTCATAAGTTGTCCATTAAATATTGTTAGATCATTTGTTTACATTATGCTGAGAAGCTTTGTATTCTTGTAGATGTTATTTATAGAACTGTGTGTCTATTCAAATTTCATCTTATTAATGTAAGTACAAATGATCTTATTCCAATCCACTGTAATCTTGCATGCATAAGGAATTATTCTTGTCATCTATAATTTTGGATGGTGCCTTTCTACTTATTTTCACATTTTCATTCCTCTGTCCTTTTGTAATTGGTAACCTATTTAGGAAACACTTTTATGATATCCAAGTTCCATAGTGAAACCATGCTTTGTATATGTGAAAAATTAACCTATTGGAGATGGGGATGGATCTATTGCACTAGTTCACTGTCATCCAAGTCAGAGAATTAGTCAATTAAATGATAGAGATGATCCACCATTAATACATTGGAAGCTTCCATTTGTAGATATGTGATATATATGTTCATATAATATATTCAAATAATCAATACATTGTTATCCTTATTTATACTTGATCAATGATGATAAAATTCAAAAAACTTGAGCAATTGTAGATATGCAAAGTTTTTAACTTCTTAATCTCTGAAAATAGCAATACTCTGTTTTTCTTCGTAATTGCTTGAATTTGGAATCCAAAATCTTTGTAATAGCTCAAATATCAGGTGCTTGAGTATAAAAAAGTTTCATCTTATTTTAATCTTGTATCCCCACGAATTTTTCCAATCTTTTTACCTTTAAAATTAAGTCTCGTTAATTCCACATGATGAGATTTGATAGCTTTGGATGTTGTTTTAAATTGTAAGAACCATGTCAGAGTGTGAAAGGAGAGCCAATAAGAATGCTCCACAATGTATGTTTTTAACATACCATTTTCTATTAAATGATTGTTCTTTCATGTATGTTTCAACTGCGCGAAGTGCAAACTGATAACAAAACACCACATAGATACATTTTTCACAATGTCAAACTCTAGATATCCTCTCGTTAGTCACCCTAGAATGAAAACAATAAGAAAGCTCCGTGCTTACACTATTTTCACAATATCATACTTCAGTTTCTTTCTAACTTGGTAGGTCCTATCATTCATTGCAAATCGTGACCCAATAGAAAATCTCCAAGTTACTTTGCAATTTGCAATGTTGGTTCTTTGATAACCTTTTCAGTTGCTAACCAATAAGAATATTCCACACTACTTTGCTTTTTACATAACTAATCTCTGCTAAGACTTTGTCAGAAATAGTCAGAAGCAAACCAATAAGACATCTCCATGTTCTTTCACATGTTGTTTTCAATTGTAAGAACCATGTTAGAGTGCGAAAGGCAATCTAGTAAGAAGGCTCCATGTATGTACGATTTTAACTGACCATTTTCTATTAAATTATCTTTATCATGTATGTTTCAATGCGAGTATGAACCAATAAAATACACCATGTAGGTACAATTTCACCCTATCATACTCTACATATCCTCTTTTAGTCACCCTAAAGTGCAAACCAATAAGAAATCTCCACGCTTATACTATTTTCACAATGTCAAACTTCAGTTGCTTTTCACTTGGTAGGTCATGTCGATCATTGAAAAATGTAAGCCAATAGAAAAGATCTAAGTTACTTCAAAATTCGCAATGTTAGTCCTTTAATAACCTTTTTGGTTGTTAACCAATAAGAATATTCTACGCTACTTTTCTTTTTGCATAACTGATTTCTGCTAAGACTTTATTAGAAATAGTCAAGCGAGCCAATAAGACATCTCTATGTTCTTTCACATGTTTTTTCCTTTGTAAGAACCATGTCAGAGTATGAAAGGTGAGATGGTAAGAAGGATCTACATATGTATGATTTTAACTGACCATTTTCTATTAAATTATCTTTCTATCATGTATGTTTCATTGCGAAGTGTGATCCAATAATAAAGTAGACACTGCCTCGGTGAGTCGAGGACTTGGACATCTTGATTGTTAGAAGAATTGGAGCAACAAAAAGGACGTACAAATTCTTTGTAAGTAGAAATCGTGTTTTAGTTGCATTGCAATTCAAAATAGCTCATGACCCTTACTACAAGGATGTTGTCCTAGACCACAATGCATTGCATTCCATACCACCTCAAAGTACTGATATATCTACTTACCTACCACACTTCAATTCAGCTATCCCAGACAATGCTAATGTGGAACCTGAAGTAGACCTTGTCTTATGTTCCCCACCACAAACACAAGAGAAAAACCATCATCTTTTGTGTCCTCCCTCCCTCCAAACACTACAGAGGTTAAATAAATAAAAAATTTCCTTGAGGAAGAACCAAACTCCACTACATTCAAAAGAGTGGCCACATATTGGTTTATCCCTAGTCAACAAATACAACTCCAAGGGTTTTCTCTCTATGGTTTTTCCATCATTGTTCCATACAAGGATTTCATTTTTCCACCAAACGCATCAAAAGGGTTTACATGTATGAATATAGTTTGCACCTAATGCATTACCATGATAATAGATTTGGAAGCCACCCATGCTTCCATTAATTCATTCTCAACATTATGTTGTGTCATGACAGCCCAAGAAACATCTGCTGAGTTTTCACCCAAAAACATAGGGGATAACTTTCTTACCACAGTCCTTATATTATGTCGAAACTTACGCACTTGTTAGACACCCACATTATAGAGAAAATAATGCGGTTTGGGTCTAATTTATGTGGGGAAATCATTTTGGTGCAAGTGCAAACATGAGCTCATGTATATGATAACCCAACTTGAAATTTGTACACTTTTCTTCACTTTGAGTGCAAATGATACTAAATGGCTAGATTTACACAGAGTAATACAAGAATCTCTTACACCACCAATGACAAGTGGCCAACACTGAAAAACATGAAATTAAAAATGTACCCCATATCATGCGCGCATACATGGAAAACGATTTGCATTATTTTGTGAGGAGGTACCTCATAAAAATGCATTGCAAGCAACTCTTGGTACAAGTGAGCTCACTACAACTTAGCTTTTCAAAAATGCCACCCCTACCCCTTTTTAAAACATGGTTCATCTATGTGAAAGTAAAGGTACGAATGGAAACAAAGAGGCTTAGCTCATATCCACGAATTTAAATGGCTTCCAAATGCACCAAACATGGAAGTGCTAGAGTGAGATGACCCCCTTCAACTTGACGCAACAAGTATTTCTTCAACAAATTAGTAACCGCATGGAATCCAAGGGACCCTTATAGTGGAACATCTAGGATTCATTGTTCCCACGATGATGTCCCATGCTTGTTGGACACATATGGGATACTTATAGAAAACCATGCACCAACTATGAAAACCTATTGAGCAGAATGCAACGACACACAAAATGTAGTGATACGACCTAATTGTAAAAGAAACATGGAACTCTTTAGAGTAGATATAAATCCCCTTGGCCACTCCAAGAGTATTCAATTTTGGACATAGATGAAACTGGAAAAAAATGTACAACCCCACATGGAATGATGCACGGTCAACACAACTCAAACATTTTAGCACTTGTGGCAAGCCAATATTTACTTGATAGCATGTTGTGTCACATCATGTAGTCCTACAATACATTGAAAAATATGCAGCCAAGGAATAAAACAAATCGAAAGCTACCATCAAATCTTGGCAAGTATATCTAATGCGATCAACATCGACAACCCTACAAAGGCCGCTTATAAAGCAAGTTTCTTTTAGAAACTATTATTGATCGAGACATTGGTGCACATGAGACATGTCACATGCTACTAAAACTCCCCTCTCTAGTTGTAGTCATACATTCATTACCCTCTCCATTGGTAAACAAGTATTCAAATGTGTCCTCACAGATGTAGGGAACACAACAAAAATCCCTTCATTCATAGATGCATACATAAAATGTCCTTTACAACTGGAGAACACCTCACTCATTGAGCCCACCTATTTTTGGTCCTTCAACAACTAAAGGAAAGTTACACATTAGATACAAATGAGAATCCATGCATTTTTCCATGTATTTTCTCGTTGTTGCGATGTCATCACCCTAGATGTGGAAAACTATGAGGATTTATGTTGGTCATAACTTCTATTTTATAAACCTTTTGACATATCCAAACAAACATCGACATTACTACATCTGAAATAACTAGCCAATGGGAAAAATTAAAAACTCCTACCTCCCTTTACATGTACATAGAGCCACTACTCTAGAAGAACACCGCCAATGGAAAAATTATCGGTGTGATAACTTGGAAGGAGCCGGCCTCCTGCAGAAGATCTATTTGAATGGGAGCATATATCCTAGATGCACTCGTCACTCAATGTAATGATTGATAACGTAGACATGATAGGACACCATTAATTTTATATTAACCGCATTGGATGTTGCATACCATCCCCAGTGCCTTACAACATAGTGCACTTGAATTCATAGACCAGCCACATAATGAGAATGCACTACCACTTGTTTCTCCACCTACCCAATTAGATGCCCTCCCACTATCATCTAAACAACACCTTGCATACTCAATTGTAATTTCCCATGCAACTCAATGAGGAAAACACCCACTATTAAAGATGACCATTCAAGGAACCGTTGGTACAGGAAAATCATACCTCATACAATGCATCAAAAATGGGATTCAAAATATCACAGAAAAAGAAAATCATCCATTGTTGTGTACTAGCCCCAACATGTATTGTCACATTCCACATAAAATCATCTACTATACATTTGGCTCTACAAATACCCATTTCCAACATGAAACCTCTTAAAGGCCAAGCCCTAGTAATATCCCAAGAGCATATGAGTGCAACAAAGTACATACTCATAGATCAAATGAGCTTCATAGTTCTACTGATGCTAAAAACATCATATTCAAATTGCGTGAGGCATCCCCCAACAAAATAACCATGCATTCGGAAAATATTCAATTATTTTGGTGAGTTACTTAGGCCAACTCCTCTAGTCAATGATGTACTAGTATATGCGAGTAACAAAATAGGATGCTCCCCACAGGATGCTTTCGATACATAGTAATTACCTTGGACAAAAACTTCAAGCAACAAGGATTGAACCCAATGCAACTTAAATTTAGAGAAATGTTGACCAACATCGAAATATAGATCCAAAAATTAAGGATTGGTATCTTCTCATGTCACATACAAATTCATGCACTTACAAAAACTAGATTCACAACTAAAAAGAGCTTATTCGTAATGAATGAGCTAGCGGGCATGCACAATCAACAAATGATAAAATCCTTTCATGTTCCAATTGCAAGAGATCATCACAAAACAAAGAAAACATAGCTCGATGCTTGACATAAACAAAACTCAACATGAGAAAATAATGTTCCTATGCACCGATCAAGAGGGTATGTTGACATCTAACTTGTGGGTTAGCTTAGGATTGGTTAATGGTGCACTCGACAAGTAATCGATGTGGTGTACAATCCATAATCACACCCACCAGACTTGCCATCATTATTAACATGAATGAAATTTGTGTTTAAAGGGACCAAAATTAAAAAATGAGAAAACCCCAACAAACTTCCCTTTTCATTTTCAAGCTCGAGAAAGCACACAAGAAAAGTCAACACAAAAAGGTCATTGATATTCAAGTCCTTCAAGTAATTGGCCAAATGAGAGAAAGGTGGCTCTTATTTGCCATTTGAAAGAGAGATTTGAACTAATAAAACCATCAAATTGTACCATACAATGTACAAATGGAAATATTATGATTGTTTTCTTAATTTAAGATCTAATGTGTTTAGTCTATGTTTAAGAAGTTCATGTCTTGCAAATTATAGTCATGGAATAATTAGTTACTAAAAATATGCAATCTATTAATAATATTCAAATTTAAATTAGAGTTCAAATGTGTTAAAAATGTTAAAACAAATCTCAAAATTTAATTCCAACAAATCTCAAAATCAATTCAAACAAAACAACTAAATACATGCCTAAACAACTAAATTAGTTGGATGTGGGTCTTATTGAAGTTGATTTGATTCGAGCTTCATGTCCTATTTCTTGACAAATTTATGCTCATTGTTTTCATTTTCTACTATTATTTGCAACGATGGCATGTTTGATGGTATATGGAAAGAATAGATTACTAACAATGGAATTCTAATGCTTGAATATAAATTCCAAATTACAAAGAGAATAAGTAACTTTTACAAGTCTAACTAACTAGACAGGAAATGATATACAAGCTCTTAATTATATAGATTCAATGCATATATGGAATGAAAACTTTTTCTCACATTTTTTCATCATAATTCACAAAGTGGTAATGTACATTAAACAACCAATCACGAAGAATTTTCAAGATATATTCCAAAAACTTTAAGAACACAATTCAAACTAAGCTCTTTTCACCCTATACTAAAAAAACTCCATCTTTTTGGTGCACATAGGGTCCTCGATCATGGAGGAGTGGAGCTTGGTATATCCATGCGAGATTGTTCCCCTTGTCAAGGAAGAAAGATGACATCTTAACAACAATATTGTCATTTCCCTACCTTAAAGGTGACGATGTAATCCCCATCGAAAGTCCATCGGCTGGTATTAAAAATCAAATCCGCAACATTTTTGACAGCTTTTCGATGAGGGCCCTTCATTTCCTATTGAACAAACCAACTTTACTCCTTTCTTGATGGTCACAAAGTCTCCCAATGAGATTCAAATTGTAATAAGCATATGAGAGTATCTTTATTACATTTGTAATATCGACATTAAATATGGAATGAGATAAAAATGAAAAAAAGTTTTTTTTGAACATAATCAATATGCTTCAAAGTATGTAAGATATTATATTGTATTCAATTAGAGATTGGTTATGCGTCTAAAATAAAAATAAAAATAGTATTTCATCCATATAAAGATGTGTCTATTTAAATAATCATATATTCCCTCAACCACTCACATAAAATATTTAAAATAAAGCAAATTTACGATGCAATAATCATTGATAAATGCCCTCGTTTTATCTCTAAATATGATGTGTCCTTGTTTCCGCTTGTCGCCGCATGCCCTCGATCCAATTTGTGTCAATTTATACACTTGTCAAACAATGATTGCCAATTGTTGAAGGTCAAACAAGGAACTTGATATAGACATGGACATTAATATGGATGGGGATGTGGACGGTGAGGATTTTGATAGTACGTGGATGTTGATACGAACGAGGACGTGGACAAGGAACATTAATAGTTGTTATCGAGCGCCTTAGGATTTCTCAGCATCGTATAACGTGCCTAAGAGTAACCCAAGGACAATCAAGGTTACCAGATCTGATGATAGATTTAAGATTATATTTTTTACAGTCTTTGATAATAGTTTCCTTTTATTTCATGAGCTAGTCCTTCATAAAAATAACTCAATTTTACATTGTTTATTTCAAATGCTCCCCATGAACTGCTTTTTAGAGTGTTTGATATGTATATTTATTTCAAATACGAATACATATCACAACAACAACAATGAATAAAATATTAAATTTTCAAACAAAATCAGGCATTCAACAATTAAAGTAAGAATTTCATCCAACGAAACATATCCATAATTGGAAAACATATATTTTCCAAAACAATATGTGAGCTTTAGCCTTTGCACATATCACATGCATATAAAAGACAAATTAATAGCAAATGCCAAAAACAAAGAGAAAGAATATACAGCAGTATTGTTAATATCGACATTATGCATCTCATGAAGTACCTCTAACTGAACCATTAAACAATTCACGTATCACAAAATTGAATAACTCAATGTTAGAACTTGCTAATACCCCAAGGTATACAAAATATCCATATTCAGAACAACAAATTATGCTTATTGTCATATTGTCAAAAATCTTAACAGAGGTATGCCTGAATTGATTTCAGAATCTGTTGTACACGGCTTTAGACATAATAAAATACATACAGCTCTAGACTGTACATATACATCCCTTAACATGGTCTTTTTCTTGTTCTTTGGATGAAACCTGTCCTCTGCTGTGTCAGCCATGACCATGAGCCTGATACGTTGGCCCACGAAAATCACAAAACCTTTTTTGGCATATATTTTCCTCGATTTGAAAAAACAAACGTCCTTCACGGCTTCAAATAACTACAAATTGGGAGTTTCTGATTGCGTACCCTAGTTTGCTGACTTTACTTTCTGATCTCGACTTCAATACTTGCCAGTTCGACAGTGTGCAACTGTTTTTTGGTGATGTTTAGGTTTAAATTTTTATTTTATTTTATATGTGTCCGGGTATGCTCGCATTTTATCTCTTCAACTTGAGTTTCCTCACGCTGTGAACGTAGTCATGATTATGAAATTGTGATCTTATTTCTACAAACTTGCAACGTCATTCTGATCATAGACGACATCCTTTGCCCTTGATTTGGATGCTGCAGGTCTGTACAACCTCGAAATCATGAACAACTGTTTCTGCTTTTTTACATGTTGTGTCAAAAGTCGTTAACAAATAAGACTGAAGCGTTTTTAGACGATGTTGTTACCTGAAATGTTAATTATGAATAACAAACTACCCTTCCGGGCATACGAGCAGTGGATGAATGAACGACCAAAATTAGTACGAACACGGGTTTAGCCGGTAGAGGGAACGCATATCGGCGTAATAACATGCCTTTTCCAGTGTCTTTAATGATTCAGACAACAAAGTATTGCCCCCTTCTGACTTTAATTTCTTGCTTACCAGGTCTAACAATGGCAAATGCCTCTGTTGCTACTCTCCTTCTCATACTAGTTGCTCTCTCTGTGAAGGTTAAGGCCGCAGATCATGATGAGTGGAGAAAACCCCATATCATTCACATGATCAAGTCCATGAAACCTCTTCATTTTAACTTACACCACCACTGGTACGCTTCCATGTTGCACCAGGTTTCACAGTCAGATTCTCCGAGTGAGTTGTTATATACATATGATATGCTCTTCCATGGTTTTGCTGCGAGGCTAACCAGAGCAGAGGCTGAAGCCATGGAGCGTATGCACGGCTGCTTGGCGGTAATCCCCTCCACTCGCAACAAAATCGCCACCACTCATACACCTCAATTTCTGGGTCTCGCCTCCTCATCTGGATTATGGTCGCAATACTCTACATTTGGTGAAGATGTAATCATAGGTGTGATTGACGGAGGAATATGGCCTGAAAGCCAAAGCTTCGGTGATGCCGAGCTTGGAGCTGTTCCCGCAAGATGGAAGGGCATATGTGAAAGCGGACAGGACTTCAATTCCTCCGACTGCAATAGAAAAATCATTGGAGCTCGATACTTCTTCAAAGCCTACGAAAATGAGACTCGCATTAATGAAACCTTGGAATACAAGTCTCCTCGAGATAACGCTGGGCATGGCACGCATACAGCCTCTACCATGGCGGGAGCTGCCGTGCCTGGTGCGAATTTCTTTGGTTATGCCAACGGCACGGCAACAGGCATGGCTCCTCGAGCCAGGCTCGCCATTTATAAAGTCTGCTGGAAGGAAGGCTGCGAGGACGCTGACGTTGCGGCTGCCATGGAACAAGCTGTTGTAGACGGGGTGGATATCCTTTCTATTTCACTTGTCGGTTTATCAGACGAGCAATTTCCATCCCACCGCGGTTGCAGCATTTGGTGCCATAGAAAAGGGCGTTTTTGTTTCTGCCGCGGCAGGCAACGATGGACCTTTTCCGTCTACTCTAAGTAACGCAGCGCCCTGGTTCACAACTGTGGGTGCCAGTACCATAGACAGACATTTCCCTGCTTCTGTAGTCCTGGGCAACCAAGAAATATACAGAGGCAGCTCTAACTATAAGGGAAAAGATGCACATTTGCAAACGTCTCTGCCTCTGGTTTATGCATCCGCCAGCAACAGCTCAAGGCGTTGCCTCAGGGGGAGCCTCGATCCCAATCTGGTGAAGGGAAAGATCGTGTTGTGCGATCAATTGTTAATTTCCAAGAATGAAGGAGAATCTGATGCCCTGATAAAAGGGTTCGTAGTGGCCGAGGCAGGGGGTGCAGGCATAATTGTTGCAAATGATAAGTTCTTCGAAGCAGACGAGCAGATTACCAACGTGAATAACCTTCCAGCAATCTTCGTGAGTTTTACGGTGGGAGAAAAATAAAGGCCTACATCAAGGTGTGCAATTGCGGTAATTGCACGGCCACCATGCGCTTCTCAGGATTGACCGAGGTGGGCAATGCAGTAGCTGCTCCCATTGTGGCTGCGTTTTCTTCGAGGGGGCCGAGTTCAGCATATCCACACATTCTCAAGCCGGATATGATTGCTCCCGGTGTGAACATATTGGCAGCATACAACCCAAGCTTACCCTACTACTTTGTTTCAGGCACTTCAATGGCCTGTCCACACGTCAGCGGCATTGCGGCGCTGATAAAATCAATTCATCCTACGTGGAGCCCCGCCGCCATTAAATCTGCTCTCATGACGTCTTCGTACATTGTGGACAACACAAAGCAGGCCATCAGGGATTCAGCGAGCATGGAAGCGGCCAACCCATTCGCCATTGGTGCAGGCCACGTGGATCCGAGAGCAGCAGTAAATCCTGGTCTTGTCTACGACATAGCAGCTCAAGACTATGTCAATTTTCTCTGCACTCTCAACTTCACCAAGGAACAAATTGCTCTCCTCACCAAGACATTAATTTCCTGCCCCAACTCCAGTGAGGAAGAAGCAGAGGATCTCAACTACCCATCATTCTCTGTGCTGTTCAACTCTGGCAATAAATGGGTTCAGATAAAGAGGAGGACAGTGACGAATGTGGGAGCAGAAGGTCATGCGGTGTATCGAGTAAGTGTGAAGAGCCCACCTGGAGTGAAAATAAGCGTGCAACCAGAGACATTAGAGTTCAACAAAGTGCAGGATAAGGCGAGCTACAATGTGAGATTCGAAACCAATATAACATCTGCATCTTCATCTAATGCGTTTGGAGAGATAAGGTGGACGTGTATAAAGGGAGGAACGCAAGTTGTTCGCAGTCCAGTTGCCCTACTATGGCAACCTTTAAATTAATATTAGTTTGTATTTTATGAATAAAGGAGGAATGCATGTTGTTCGTAGTCCAGTTGCCCTACTATGGCAACCTTCAAATTAATATTAGTTTGTATTTTATGTATGTCAGGATCCCAACAACATTATTACATTGCCCCTGTGATCGTCTGCTTCAATTATGTATGTTTCCTACACTTCAATACATGATATTTTTGAGATTTAAGTGGAAAAATCTATTGTTTTTCACATGATAGAGCTTGGCTTGGTTCATTTTTCTTGTGATTGCCTCGAATTCTCAATCAATACATTTAAAACGCCAAACTTCAACACAGGGAGATTGGTACAAAAAAACACTGTGAACAGTTCAATAGATACTGTTTATCTTCAAAGTATTTCACAGTACAAATTAAAAGATTTCCATAGCTTTGCAAATGTCAGTTTATCATTCATAGGAGGATGGGCACTATTTGTATTTTGAATGAAATTTCATTGTAAAATTGTCTGTCAGAAAAACGCCTCTTACAATTTCTTCTGACTGAATTGCATATGTAGAAACCTCACATTTTTAATGTCACTGATCAAATCCTCAATCAGTTATGAGGTCACATTTTATTAGAATGTCTTCACCAAAAGTCTCCAGACTAATAAACTGATCTCAGGTAAGAATAATCCTGCATCTTTTATCAAATGAGCCCCTTCCAAGCAAAACCAAAACTCATTGAAAGACTGTATAGTGAACCAATTTCTGACCATAACAGGAGAAAATGTAAGGGGTGGAGTAGTTCTTCTAAGCACTGTAGATGAAGTATTCTGTGGGTTACTTGCAGGCACTTATCACTTACTAATTAGGCTTATCTGTGTTGGTTCCATTACTAATTAGGCCACCATTGATGTGTTGTGATCCACATTTGGTCATGCCACAATAGCGCTGTCTGCTAAACGTGCCCCCAAAATATAAAACATGCGATTAAAGTTTTTATAGAAATTTATGCAACCATTTTGTGGCGTAATATTCCCCAAAGAATAAATGAAAAATTAGTGGTTTGTTATTTCTCTAATGTTTTGGATTTTTCAAAAATAAATTATTCATTCCTAAGAGGGTGTACTTCTATAGTGTTTAGATCAATGTGAATTAAATACACATTTTTATTTTATAAATTACTAAATTCTATAGGGTGTATTCATTTTTCTTAATAAATAAGTTATTCCTAGCAAGGTCTAATATAGTTTTTTAGACTCTAGTTTATCAAAGTGAATTAAATATGAGGTTTTTATTTTAAAATTACTAAATTCTTTAGACAAGCTTAAAATGGGAAATAAATTTGTCATGTTATTATTGGTGTTGGCAAATTTATTAACAATTGAATATATTTTTTTAATGTTTTTCATTAATCAATGTTAAATTTCCTCTCGTAGATAATATGACACCTACAAACAAAAACCCCCTTAATTACTATATTTGACACAAATTTCATTGTCAACGTTGTTGACTCTCATGAACAGTAATAGTTTCAAGTGAACTTCCACATGTGTGCATGCTTAGGGTTGCCACTAAGGAAAGCTTCACCAAGGGAGCTCAACAAACTTTTGATCTCGCCATGGAATCTCTATCTATCAACATTTCTACCACATGTTCTAAAATTGTTGCTAATACATCAAAATTGTATTTCCTCCCATACAATTATCGATAGTAATTTCTTTGTTGAACTAGGCCTTGTTAAGACAAATACGATGACACATACCTTTGACTTGATGGATTCTACAAATTCCTTAGGGAACTAGGATAAGATCAATATTATGTTGGTTGTAATAAGAAATGCATTTAATTCTTATCTTGCCATCATGCAACGTTATTTCACTCTCACCCAAACTTCTCCCTCTCCGATATATTGAGCCTTGTTATATGAAATATTTTTGGTAGCATTTTTATTTATTTGTTCCTATGATGGGGTTAGAGGAGGACCAATGAGAATGAAATGATGTAATAAATATACAAAAACATAATAGGTGGTCTCAATATATTCAAATAGTTACATGTTTGAGAGATGGGGAGAAAGGGATTTTGAGTACAAACGCCTCTTTTTCATTTTTTCTCGTAGATACATGCAAAACATTGACACATGTTTGTACTTCTCGAATGTAAATGCCAAGGAGACATGTAAGTCTACTAACAATCACATCCGTGAGACTCAGTAAAGAAAGTTAATCTCTAGTATTCATTCACGGGAGTGCATTAACTAGGCAATATCCTAGCATGTTCATTCATATTGACGTAATTAACACCGATAAAATCAAATTCAAGAGTATATTTTTGAATTATGTATTAGGGGTAGGTAGTAGTGAGGTGTGGTTAATTGTAACATTAAACTACAATATTTGACTCCTAGTTTTTAGAACTAAATATCTTAAAATTACAAAAACGAGTGTCTTCATGAAGCTAAATTATAATCTCTTTTGAATAAGTAAATCTCAATTAATATATTCTTAATCAAGAATTAATAATATTGTAGAAAATCGGGATTGAGTATACTTTTCAACACAAATGATATTATTTCACCATATAAATTGTTTTAAGAACTATTGATAAATGAATAAAGTTTAACATTAACACAATTGATAATATATATCAATGGCTTCAAATATATTTCTAGAGCAAAGACATATTATGAAAATAATAATTGAGTGGAAAACATGATATATTTCCTACTTGATATACTATGGAAGAAATAAAAATATTTTCTATTTAATATATTAGGTAGAAATAAAAAGGGTAGCTAAAATTGTAATGGAAAAATAGTTAAGTAAGGGACATGGGAAAAATAGGGATATTTTTTCATTCTAATAATATAATAGGAGGGGCATTATAAAATGAATAATTGAGGTAAAACGTAACATTATGAGCATTTTTAATACCCTTTGAACGAATGTGGTATACCATATTTTTATTAAGTGACCCCCGTGCATTCATTATTCCGAATATATTGATGGCTTATCCAATGTCAAACCAAGTGTGATTTGTGTGTAAATGTGTCTAATTATAAGGGTCCAATGTTGATGAAGAGTATATTTTAAATTCAACGAATGCAAAGAGTGAAAAGCCGCAGGGTTTGGATTCCAAATAGTAGACGATGCAAAAACCTAATCGATGGCCTCATTAACTAAATCTTTGTACCCATAGGTTGCGTATGTCAAAGATAATTTCTTATCCGTTACACAAAAGAACATTTGTGTGAAACTATGTATTAGTGAGGTCTCGACGAGGTTCAATTTGAGCTTTGTTTGATATGCATATATCAACTCTATCTGACAACATTAACTTATTAAACTAAAAATACATACATACTCAATTATAGGTTATCATATAAATAGAACAAAGTTTGTGGCAAGTTACATACTTTGAGCAAGGGAAATAATTTGTTTTATTGGGATCAAATAAGGAATGACACCTAGGGAATATGTAGGAAAACAATATGCCTAGAATAATGTGTCATCCATGACCAGTTTCTATAGGGTTTGTGACCATCTGCAGAGAAGACTTTGTCTATGGAAGCGTATCGAATAGTTGGAGGGAAAATCCTACAACTCTCCCAATACTCTTCCCTTGGTAACAAGATTCCTAAATCCTCAATTTGGCGACATGATGCTAAAATTCTCAGTATTATTCCAACCATATCCAAGGAAAAAACACATGAATTTAATTCTATCTCTTCTCTCACAACATTTAGGTGTATTCTATCCTTGATTCACTTATTTTTCAATACACATTTATATTCTCATATTCTCTAAGTTAAAGTTCAATTTCATTTATCATGAGCATTGACTACACTTATCTTCTTTTGTAGGTCCAACCTTACTCCAAAAAAAGGGCATCACACAAATGGAACAAGGAGCAATCTCAAGCACAAGACACTCAGAAAATTCAATATTAAAGGAATAAATGCATGCATCATTTCTACTACACACGCAAGGTCACCCCTAGGATCCTTATCCTTTTCCTATATTCCACATTACACATGCTATAATCCCCCATTCGATACACTATCAATTATGATCCTCATTTGGCACATTCTCAATTACAACTCCCTTCGTCCCTCCACAAGGTACACTCTTCCTATCCAATTTATGCTACTGAAGTATTCATTCACCAACATAAAGTGGGGGAAAATGTAGACACAAAATTACACACTTGTTACTTACATCACGCCTCTAACTATGTCATTATATGCATGATTCCTAAGTAAGAAAACTAGACATTAACAACACTTGTTTTGATTTTACATTACTTAATCCATTTTATGCTCTCACTATTTTCTTTTCTAGAGTGACCACTTTACTTTTGAACATTGGAAAACGTGTGACCCAACTCTATATTTTTGTTATATCCTCTCGAACATCTTGGACACTTGTTGGTTTGAAAATCTATCACTTGGGCAGATTTATGGATAAACGAGCCAACATTGTGGCTTGGCATAGCCCTCTTTGAGTCAAAGAAAGCGAAACCGGTTTATTGCTATTCTACCAACAGAAATCATGCAAGTCTCACAATATTATGCCTTCGGGGTTTGGGATCTCATCCTGAAGAGGGGTGTTTCCAATCAATGTGGAAGAAAGGAATGAAAGAGAGGATGAAGAAAGATCAGGTCCAAAGGGAGAAAAGAAATGAATTCCAAAGCAGAAAGGTCAGAAGGTTTATGTTTTGGGATTGGTAATAAACAGAGCCAAACCTACTTGCATAAACAAATAAAGCAATACTGATGAATAAATGACAAAAAAGTAGAGATAGATCCAATGAATAAACGCATAAATATATAAGAAAGATCGAGATGCCCATAACACACATATTCAAAGACAAAGTCTTAATATTTGTATTAATATTTATACTGCTTAAAAACAAAGCCTTTTCTTCTCACTTCTATTTTTCATCTAAAAGATATTCACTCTTCTTGAATACAACAAGTATTCAAGTATATATAGAAGAAGAGAAGAAAGGAAGGCAAAAACAAACCAACCACCTAATTACAAAATATCCCAAAATCATGTTGACTTTTGACAACTTTAGTGGATGACATCATCCCATGGTGCAACATGGATGATGCCATCATTTGTGTCAACATACTTTAGATATTTACAAAAAGAAAGTTGGGAAGAAAGAAACTATTCGCCGTCATCCCGCGACCGGAAGGGGGTATCCTACTTTTGCCGCTTACCATGCGGGAGCATTTAGATGTGGAATCGGGCACGATAATCCATGAACTTGCTAAATCATGGGTTGAAGTTGATCCTCGAAGGATCCTTGTGTCGATTCTTGATAGCTTCAGCAAGTCTCCCGCCATCTCGTGAGCTTTTCTAGAGTTTGGAATAATCATTCTCACGCTATCGTGGTACCCGGCGAAGTCATGACACGCCAACAAAGTTATTGATGGATTCGGCATCAACGTGACCTCGCCCTGGTCCTCGTGGAAACGATCTCCTCAAGATCTCGAATAGTTTCTTCGACCTTTCTTAAGGTGAAAGAAGAAGTGAACAACCCCGAGACATTCTCGTAACAATCGCCCATTTGATGCATCAGATCCGTGGCTTTTCCTTTACTTTTTCGATCTTCTCAGGATGAACTCCAAATGATCCACCCGATAATCTAGAGTAGAAAGGATTTTATTGGGGTATTGGGTGTCCAAAATGCCAAACTTGACTGCATCTTCGACTTAACAATGAGCATTTTCACTCGTGTTGCATCCTAGCATGATCCAGCTTCTTCGAGATGGGTCCCGCTATCACCTCGCAGCAATCTTCGCTCGTCTGATTGATATTCTAAACCGGTGAACTTTGTGATTACTCCTTCACTGCCGAGCGCTCTTTGAGGATCTCGACCCTCCAGTGTAAACCGCCATGCCCCGCTCACCGATTTTGGCATATTCATTGATTTTATCCCGACTCGCAGGCTCAAGAGTTTTGGTGGCACAAGGAGGGCACTCATATTCTCTCGCAAGGCACGGAGAAGATGTTTATTTTGCTCCTTCAATAGCCTTTTCTTTTCTTTGCTTCTTGAGTTTCTTGCAAAGGGCGCCAACCGTAGATAGGGCCTCTCCTTGCAGCTTCAAGATGTCCCCATTGTGACTTGAGTCACGTGGTAACTGCCCGAGATGTATCCCTTCTTATCCTTCAAAGGATCTCTCCATCACTCTCTCTCTAATGCACTATGAGAGAAGCGGGTTATAGGTTTTTGCTTCTTGGCCCCTTTTGATGGGATGATTTCCATCGGTGCGATGGGAACTTTCCTCTTCTGTTGACTCAGGTGCTGGGAGATCCAGATTGGACTTATGGGAGAAGGGCTGGAAGTAGAAAAGGGAGCAGCTGCAGTAGTAGAGGGAAAGAACGTGGGGACACTTGGAGGTGGCATCGAGAGGGAGGCCGAGGAAGTGCTCACGGAGGAAGAGATACTGCAGGGGAGGCAGACATGGAAGGGAGCTGAGAAATGAGAGAAGAAATGGTGGGGGACAATACGAGAGAAGAGAAGATGGATGATGAGGCAAGGGGAACAATTAAGACGAGGGAGAGGAAGAAGGGACAGAAGGGACCTCAATTGTTACAGTCGTGGCCACATCCTGAGTGGATGTGCCTATCGGAACATCTTCCGTTGCTTCTTCTTCTAAGCTTTCCGGATTACAACCCGTTCTTGTGAAGCGGAAGGAGGAATTTCAGGAGCTTCCTCTTGGGTGGAGCTGGATTCACCCTCTTTGCCTTTCTCTTTGCCCTTTGGTAGCTATTTTGACCGAGGAGGTGCGTTGCCCAATGGAGATGTGATGAAATCAACTCCGAGGTAGATGAGACCATTCATTCGGCACCAATGCTCTGTTCTTCGCAGAGTTTCCTTGACCCTTTCCTCTATTGTTTGAGGAGCTTTGTTTCTGTCGATCACCGCGAAAGGCCAATCGTCCCCATTTGTGTCAAGATATACCTGATCAACTTCTTGATCAGCAGTTTGATAGCCTTTTGGGACGATGGCCACACCGTACTGGATGATTTCTGCTAAGGCCAAGCGGGAATGATCCTTCCTCCTGAGCTCGACCTCATGATATATGTCAATGTAAATATCCTCGATCTGAGGGATGTGGATCGGATCGAGTTTAGCCCTGGGGAGACAATTTCTTGGGTCGAAATTGGGCCTTGCTGGGAAGTTATGCTTTAGATTTAGCAGCTCCAGTTCTACAAACATATCCTTCGCCTTGTGGTGAGAGAGACAAGTATACTTGCCCACTGTGAGGGGGAAAGGAGTTCCACCCTTCTTTCTCTTGAGACACTTCTCGTGGTAGGTGATAAGTTGTCTCGACAGCTCCAACAGGATCAACTTGGGGCCGGCATATCTCGGCAATTTGGTTGGTTCCCCCAAGAAGTTGACTGCCCTCAGATAAGTGAAGGTGGGGAATTGAGTGAACAGGGCCCCCCATTTCTCTATAGCTGCTTACGATGCTCTTGGTCGCATTTTCTTAATAAATGAGTCATATTCGCCTCAAAAGGTAGATGATGTCGTAGAAGAAGGCATCGTTGATCTTTGTGAACTTAAATACTATTTTCCATTTAGTTCTCGATAGTATTCATATATCTTAGCCTGGGCCAAACCCGCACCGCATTAGAGCCGGATAGTCTCTTTCTCAAGTCAGAAGCATAGACTACGTAGGAGTTCATATGTAACCTCCCCGTTGTGGTGAGTTGTTAGAGCTGCTCCGAGTGGCCGCTTATGATCTCCGCCCACTCAAAGCATCGATCCGGCACATTTTTATTCATCGCTTTCTAGGTATCGCAAAGATCCACTTGGGAAAGTAGTGGGCATCAGAAGCCCAAACACTCGCTCAGAACGTGATTGTGTCACCGAGTTCCTCTCGAAAATTCATCACGATGAATGACTTGTGGCCATCGGGTAACCACCTTTTTGTTCTTCAGGTATACTTCATTCATCAACTCGATACACCGATCCTCATTGTCATCCCAAGCCTTGATGTAATCTTACCGGTGGCCACAAACTGTTATGGGTGATGAGGAATGCCGAGCATTATTTCAAAGTGACGGCAAAGTGAGGTTGATTATGACCTCGCTCTTCTCATTATGGACACATCTTGTGTCTTTATCAGTAGCATGGGCCACCACCATCATGAATTCATTGTTCACGGCACTAATTAAGGGATCCCACCAAAGAAATGTAGCACACTGCCCATCAATTTGTCCATCCATGGACTTCTTGTGACCCTCTGGGTTCTGGCCCAGAAATCCTCCATATCAATATGACCTAGTTCTGAGTCTCTGATGTCTAGGTCACACTCTACTTGGGACTCGGCATCCTGACCCTTTGATATTTATACTTCATTTCTTCTTCTGTGAGCTTGGCTTTGCCCTTAGACTTGGTGGGTTTCTTGCTTGATGTTGACATATGTAACTCTGAACTTAGTTGCTGATCTACAAGAATAAGAAGTGAAACCCAACGCAAGAAAGTCATATCAGCTATTTGATCTTCCATTAAAGTGTCAACAGAAGAAAGAGTTAGTGATTTTAAGGCCTCTCTTTTTGGTGCATGAATACATTCAGTTATTCTGGTTAAATAGTATGGCGCACAGAAAGGGCTGTCACTTAAGGTATAAATCAGCGCCTAAGAAAGGGCGCATGGTGCATGAACACCGCATATACATTTTTTTTGTTTCTAGCAAGCGGGAGTGCGCCGGTGCCATTTATATGCATTTACACTGGGTGCATGTATTTTTCATGTTGCATGGGGACAGGATGCGCCAAAGGGCGCATATAATTTTTGTGTTACATGGAACTTTGGTGCGCCAAAGGGAACTTGGCGTGGCGCATGGAAGGATTGCATGACATTGTGTTGCCGTAACAATGGATGCGCCTGCGCTTTTTTAACAGTTGTACTTAGCGCATATAAATTTAATGTTGCATACATGCAGGGTGCGCCAATGGCGCAAGGTTTTGTAATGTTGCACGCAAGTTTGGTGTGCCAAGAGGGCGCAGGGAAAGCGGTTGTAACAAGCAAGGGAAGTGCGCCATGAGGGCGCATCTGTTCTTTATGTAACAGGCATGGTATGTGCGCCATTGGCGCGACTGTTTATCATGTTGCAGGGGTGGCAGATGCGCCAAAAGAGGAGATAACAGTGTCTTATTTTCAAGCCTTGATTCTTTCTCTGAGGGGTTACACGCATTTAAGCTTCTTTTTAAGGATATCTTTGGGTGATGAAGAAGCTAAAAAAAAAGAGTTTCAAGCAATCTTTTTAGGACAGAGTCCCCTTTACCAGCAGATCTGGAAAGAGGGGGAAATGCATGGGGAAGAATAGCAAGAAATGGGTTGAGTTCATGATTTCACAGCCTTATTTAACCCAATCCACACCAACAAGCAACCAAAAACCAAAACACAAAACACACAAAAGAAATGAGGACCTCTTACCAGGATTATATAATGGAGAAGTGTGAAACCGGGTCCACGAAGTGATTCAAAATGACAGGGCAAAATGTGCACCGACAGTGTGCACCATCTCTAGGGAAGAGAAAATCACGTGATTCTCTCTCTCTATGAAAATGACAGTCGACGCGCCTATATATAGGAGAGGTGGTAATAAATGTGCCACCCACTTTTTCAAGTGGCGCATGAAACATGTTGTCAACATTGGAAAGGATGCTTCCTTTTGCATCAAAACACTTGCCAACACGGTTATGTGTGCCTTTGGCGCACCGAAAGTTTTTTTGACACAAGAAATATATAAAGCCCTCGCGCACCAAAAAGTGGCGCAACGAAAGTATTGTTGACATGAAGGCGCACATTACACCTTAGTGCATGCAAGAAAGGCACAACATTGTGAGGCGCACCAAAACGCCTCGTTGACACTTCAAACCGTGTGCCAAAGGATCAAAGGGGGCACATGAATACTTTATGTTGCTTAGTCATTATGTGTGCCCACCAAAAAAGACCAAAAATGGCTAAGTTCGAAAACTAGATTTCCTGGAAGGGATTTCGCAACGCTCCGAACGCAGAGGGTCTCTGGGCGAGGACCGTAACAAAACATTGGTAGGGTTATCTCGAAAATTGCCCTTATAATTTTACGGGATAACAACACTACTGCACATTAGGGACAGAGAGCCCAAGCACCGTTGTCCCCTTTGGGAGCTTCGTTATTTTCCATCATTTTCTCAAATTTGAAATTTTACATTATTTTTCAATTTTTCTAAATCATTTATTATCACGTATATATGGCTTACTCACTATTATTAGGAGTCAGGTAATTTGGCCTATTACTTCCTATCTACTACTTGGGCAAGGAGCAACATTCAAGGACAACATTTTGGCTATATTATTCATCGCATGGAATGGGCTATTTTTGAATTCCATCTCACACATTCACCTTGGGGAAAAATAGTTGTAGCCTGCTATCTTGGTGCGATTGGCACAAGGGAAAGCTTGCTTCAGGGACAAAATTCTTTCACACACCAACTAGAACTACATAGAATCTAAAATGTAGTGCAACGCTCGGTGACAATCATATTGAGGTGACCGTCGAGGTTAGTCCGACTCAATCATATGTATTATTTTTTTAATCTAATTTTTATTTGAAATTTTTGCAGGTAGCTAAGGTTTTGTTTTGTAAGTTCAGGTGAGATAATGGAACCCTACAACAAATCTAGAGCGACAAAGAGTAAAAGGAAGAAGACCTTATCGTGCCCAAAAAGATCAAGAAGAGCATTTTCCAAGACACTAGCACCCATTTTGAACATAGCTAGCACTGCTGGAGGTCTTGTTCCCCTTTGGACGTTTCTATCTCGAAGAAGTTTCAGTCCTAGTTTTATAGAAGAAGCACACTTATTCTAGATCAAACATGTTCTACTCAGCTTTCTAGCCTATAATCAACCTAGATCTTCAAATACAAGCTAAGTCACTCTTATCTCCTTATTGTACACACTTGCTTTTATTTTTGCATGATAGATCTTGTTTTTTACTACTACATTTGTTTGATCTCAGTCCTTTGATAAGATTTAATTTTGTTAAATCACCGGATTAGGATATAAGTGCCACTTTGTCTAAATTTCATAAAATCTAAAGTCATGCCTTTAATTAATGCACTAAGTCTACACTCCCGAAGGAAAGGGGGAGAAATTACCGCAGAAAAAGAAAACATTTTGCGGATCCGGCGTCCTGTTAGACGCTAGAAGAGAATAACAACGATTTGATTTGAAGAGAGAGGTAGGTGTATTCATGGAGTCATAATGTTTAGACAACAAGATGGAGTAATCTTGAAACAAGATTTTTCTTTTCTTGTTTTAGAGTTTTAAAAGCTCCTCGAATGGATGGATTGCATCCTTTAAAAGTGTTTTTATGGTTGATTTAATTATCTTCACACCAATGTTATCTATATTTCCCACAGAAAAATTAGTCATTGTTTTTTGGCTAGGTTTATGAAATCTATGGTTTTAGGATTTAACAAGAATCAATGTAATTGTGAGGTAGAGATTTGTAGAATCATGGAGGCTTGAGGAGTAGGAGGATCTAGAGAATATCAATATTGCACTTACTAATAGAATCCATGAAGGAAGATGTTGGCATGGGTTGTGAAGAATGGCTTCACACCTTCCAATGTTATTTTCTTCAAAGTTTCGATGATCTTTACAACAAAACCAGTTTTATGTGCATACCTTTCCCATCATAGCAGAATTCCATGAGACCAAATTTATTTGAGGTAATTTTTCATTTAGTTTTGTGCTTTGTATATACTTCCACATTTTCGAGATTTAGATCACCGTATTTTTCTTCTAAAAAACATGAAAAATGTGTAATAACCATCAAATTTCAATGTTGTTGACATAGTTTCCCAACACTTACAAAAATTCTTGGCATCTAAAAAATTTGACATTTAACATAATATTGGGATTGATTCATGAGGTAGGTTTTCTTGAATTAAATATCCTATTGACTAATTATTCACACTCTAGTTGAATACAAAATACAAGTCAAGAAGAAGGAGAGGGTTGAGCTCTATTAGGTTTTCCCGCATGCCTTCGCTCGTACAATTTATTATGTCATCATTTCTCACCCGTATCTTTTCAATATTAGATTTTAACTTTTCATATCAGTTTGGGAATTAATTATGCTCATCTAGGGTGGCATTTTCCTTTATAATGGAATCTAACCCTTCAGCTTATAACCACTGTTGCATTTGCAAAGTGAAGATGGCTCCCAAACACGTGTAGAAATTTGTTCCAAAGGTATATAACGAGGTAATGACTTTGAAACTCCCCCGATGTTACTATTGATCTTTCGCTTTGTGGATCATGTTGTCTATTTTTATAGTAATGAATGTTTGATAGTTTATTTCGTGGTTTGTATACCCTCCGAGCCATATTTAAAAAATTGGATTAGGAACCACCGGGATATTGTTGATATACAAGTTATTGGTATATGAAATCTCAAAGAAGGGTTCTATCTTTTTACCTTTCGTGAACCTTCGCAAGTCCAAATTTTTCTTGAGGACACCACTATTGCTAGTACATTGGTAATACACTACTTATTTTGTCCAAATGGACACCCAATTTTAACCCATCCAGTAAAGTTTCACTTTGAGTCCCTGTATGGGTGGAGATACAAGTACATGAGCTGCCTTTATAGCTTTGTCCTTTTTTGAATGAAATTGTTAGCCCCTCGGTCGCATCATCTGCTATGAGCACGAACATTTATTCTATGTGCATCCACATAAGCGGGTGCTGTGGAGATTGACTTAATATCTAATGCGGGACCATAGTGAAATTCAAGTTGTGTCCATGTGTATCTCGAAGAAAATTGTCTATTTCAACCTTCCTAACACTTTTTTCACTATCAAGCCCCTAACCATCACATTTGTAACTATCTACTTCTCTAGCATGTTAAGCCTGCCAAGACTTAGCTTGATGCCAAAACGAAAGAGATGATATCCGAGAATGGACTACCGTGAGCAATAAATGGTGTGGGGTCTAAATCTACTTCTATGGCTCCCGCTCCCCTCTTCTCGCTAATGTCGGTTTTGTTAACTTCATCTCATGCTCCATCTCATCCTACCCAACCATCCCCGCCTTGCAAAGCCAACCAAATTCTCTTCCACAATAACAACAAGTTTGGGACGGTTGGTTCCACGTCCATCTCCCAACAATGTTCTCGAGTCCCTCTAGGGAGAACTCTATGGAGGTGCATGGGCCGAATGGGGCTAAGCATCACACCATTCTCGAAAAATCAACCTAGTTCAAACCAAAGCATGTTCTTCTTTCCAACACTTTTGTATTTTAAAATCGAAAGATGGGTTGCAGGAGGGACAAAGAGAGATGGTTATGTTTAATTTGATCTCCCATAAATTGTCTCTCATGGAATGTTAGAGGACTCATAAAATCCTCCAAAAAATATTATGTGAAGCATGCTTGTCATTTAATTGGTAATTTAGATATTATTTGTTTGCAAGAGGTTAAAGTTATTGGTTTTCTTCTTCAGACTTCATTAATGTGCATAGCTCTGAATTATACACATTTTTACTCTTCTCATTTGGAAGGAAAAGGTGGTGTTTCCATTTTTGTATCCCCTAAATTTGCTAGCATGATATCTTCCATGGGGCATGATCTTGATAATAGGGTCATGTGCGTTATTTTGGATATTAATGGCTTTTATTTTGGTGTGCTTAATTTTTATGCTTCTAATGATGGCCCAAAAAGGTTAACATTATGACATTGGTTGGGAGATAATTTTCCCTTTTTCTATTGGTTGACTTGTGGTGATTTTAATATGGTTGAACTTCCCGAGGACAAAATGGGGGCCCGTCATGCGTGTCGGTGCATTGATGAACATGAAGCTTGGTTTTATTTTAAAAATGTTGGAACCTTAATGACCCTCTTTTCAAAAGGTGGTGTGAGTTTAATTCTCAAAATTGGTTTACTTGGTCTAATTTTTGAGAAGGACCAATGCGTGTGCTCAACATGCTTGATCCTGTCATGTTATCTCAACAACATGTTTTTGAGCTGGAAACTAATGGTCATTCTCTAGTCACTTCCTGGCAAGACATTATTTTTTCAGATCATACCCCTATTTCCTTCAGAATTACATGGGGTGGGGTCCAACTCAAGGTTCCAAATAATCAATTCTATATGAATGTTTCCTTCTTTGAGTCAACCGAGGGTGTTGTCTCTTATTGATAATATTTGGAATATGGCACCACGTTTTCCTTATGATACCATTTAGGTGTCTTGGTGGAATGAGGCTATCCAATGACAGCTTAAATTTCTTCACCATTTTGGCAAAGCGGTTTTTCCCATGTTCGTAAAAGGGCTAACTCTGCTCTTCACTAGGAATTTCAAAGGACTACCCTGCTTCTGGAATCTCAACCTTTTGATGTGTCATCTCAAGTTCAAGATGCCCAACTTAGACATCAATTGAATATCATTAAAAAAATAAGGCCAAGGGTGCTTTTCTTCGCACTTGGCTTCATTGGCTCAAAACCGGTGATCGGCATCCAAAGGTTTTTTAAAATCCCTCGGGTCTAGATATTCCAAGGAGTAAATCAAGGAAATCCAACTTTCCCATGCTCGGGTCATGACCATACCTAATATCACGGCTACATTTGTGGAGCATTACACTTTGGTCTTCCAAGCTCAATAACCTTCGATCTAAAATCAAGTTACATTACAATAATGTACTTGAAATTGTCTTGAGCAAGTTGACTCATCGGAGAGGAAAGATTTTGAAGCCTCTCTCACTTTGGAAGAGCTTCATGGTGCTCTTCTTTGTCTTGGCGACATGAAAATCTCATGGGTTAGATGGTTTTCCATGTGAATTATACAAATTTACTTGGCATATTGTTGGTAATGATCTTCTAAGGATGTATCAAGAAGCCTTGCAAAATCATTCCCTTGGAGATATTATTAATAAAGGTAATATAAAGTTTATCCCTAAAGTCAAGAATCCTTAGTTGATTACAAGTTGGAGGCCTATTAATCTTCTCAATTTTTCCTTTAAGATTTTGGCTAAAGATCTCGCCATACACATTGTCTCAATCCTTCCTAGGATCGTGCAACCAGAGAAAACCATATTTTTAAAGGATGTTATATCCTGGATAACCTTATTGCTCTTTGGGAGGGTATAAAAATGGGCCCAATATTCTCTCCAAAGGTTGATTTTATTAAAGATTGATTTTGAGAAGCCTTATGACTGAATTGAATGGCCTTTAGTTCTTGGTATGTTTTAGCTTTTGGCTTTCTTCCTCAAGGATGTTAAAACTTTATTTGCAGATGCCTCCTCTTGTCTCACTATTAATGGTCAACGATCTCCTTTAATTGGGTTGTTTCGATCTATTAGACAAGGTTGTCCTCTTACTCGGATCTCTTTTTACTAGTTGTGGATGCTCTTGGATATCTCATCATAGACAGGGATGAGCAATGGGCATCCCGAAGGCATATTACAAAACATGACTCAAGCTTATTAATGGTCATTTTATCCCGACTCCTTTCTCACTCAAAATATCAAAGCAAAAAGGTTTCCTGAAACCTTCTGTTTGATATTTTTGTAAAGAAAGGAGGATCTAATGTTCAATGACCATTAATAAGTCTTTGAGGTTTCACCAATATGCCTTGGCATGTGCTGGATTAGTTAGCGGCTTACCCTTGGAAATGGATTCAACGAGGAGAAATATTTTAGTTTCTTGGTATCCTTTTTACTTTTGATAGTGACTCTTATACTTTATGGCAGTTCATCATTGATCGGGATGAATAAAAGGTGCAAAATGGGTCTCTCGACTCTTTTCCTTGGTTGAAAAATTCTAGGTGTTCACTAAGATTTTGGTTACTACTCAAGTTTACTACACGGCCCGTTCATGTCCTTCTCGTGCATCCTTTTAAAATTTGGCTAAGCTATTAAGGGACTATTAATGGTCGAGTTACAGACAGTGAGGTTTCCACCAGGTGGGGTGGGAGATCTGCATGCTACCACGAGACCAGGGTCATATGGGCATTATTGATGTGTACAGATAGGGCATCTCTCTTTTGGTTAAGTGGGTTATTCAAAGCATTCATGGTAACAAAATCTTGAAAAAATCTATTACAAATTATATCTCTTCTTATCTCTTTATGGTGAAGAGAATATGGAAAGCTTTCGTGGTGGTCAAGCATCTTATGCGGTGGATTGGTCATGGCTTCCACTTTGGCCTCTCCTTTAATGCTCATAACATCTGGTGGTCACATGTTTTCTCATCAGACAGCTTGCCCCTTGCGGAGTTTCCTGATGTCAAGGCACTGAGACTTACTAGGAAAGGCATATCGACAATTAGAGATCTAGGTCTCCAGAAGAGATTGGATCCCTTGTCCGAAACTTAAACAGAAATTTTAGCTAGCCAACTCAGATTTTCCTCTGTGCTTAAAATTCAGTCTCTAATGTTCAGATGTGATGTTGCATAAGCTTGGGCTACAACTGCCCTCTAATTGGTGGAAGGATTGGAGATGGAATTTGGATATTCCTTTTCTTAATTATAACTCGAGGGTCATCTATTCCCTTCTTTCCCCTGTTTCACCTGCCATTGACAAGCTTAATACCAAATGGAATTTGCATTCTTCCCCTACCACTTGGCTTAACCGCCTCAAGCATGCTTGGAATCCCTGTTCGACCCTAAGTTGAATTTATTTCTCTGGTGTCTAATCTACCAAGGCCTCCCATTGGGGGAGTGGTTAAGCCATATTGGTGCCCCCAACCCCAAATGCTTCTGTTGTGGTCATCCAGAGCCTTTTAAGCATGTGTTCTAGTTCGTCCCTGCTCTCAAAGTGCTTGCACTGGATCCATTCCCTTTTCCATCCTTTTCATTCTAATTTTTTTTACTAGAAGATGGATTTTTTTTGGAGATTATGTTAACTAACCTACTTACATTGCTTCAATTTGGAATTTTGTTCATTCTGTTATTCTCTTTCAACTTTGGAAGGCTTGGAATAATGTTTTTTAGCAATGTGTGCCACTCTATAACTTTCATTAATGAAAATGTGGCAATTATTTCTTCTATGTGCATGCATATCTAGGATCAAGCTCAAAAGTGGCTTTGGAATTTGCTCACTTACAAAGTTACTCAATCATTGGGGCAATGCCTCTAAAACCATGAGCTAGGTCCCTCCATATGATTATTCACGCCCTCCTCTTCCATCTCCACTTCCCGACGCATGCAACTACTCTCGCAACCACTCTCGAGTGACCGACCTTCTCCTTCACAGGATTGGCCCAACCCTTCCTCTTCTAAGCTCATATGGAGTCCTCTTGCTCAAGGAAAATCTACCATCGCCTCTTCAAATGGGGGTCCTTTGCTTGGGAGCTCCTACATTTGGTGGGTTTCCTCCTCCCGATTGGGATATTATGGTTCCACTCAATATGCGAGATGCCGGATCAGGATGGTTGGATGGTTGACCCCCTGTTGACGAGCCTAAACTACTTGGATTTTTTCCGCCGAGATATGATCCGCCACCACCTCCTAGTGATGTTGTTGCGTGACTTAATATAGTCACTTTTTTGGTCGGTTTTATTTCACCCTCGTGGTTTATGTATTTTTATGTTTTCTTCATGGCCTTTTTGTGTTGCTATGCTAGAATTTGGGCTATGTTCATTGTCGGCCACCCCTTACTATGTAACACTTTCTATTATTTTTTAATATAATATATAGGTGGTTCCAATAGTAAAATAAAATACAAAATTTTCAAATGTGACTTCTAAGTAATCAATTTTATTATTAATAAGTTATTTTATTTTGTTGAAGGTTTAAAAGAATTAAGATTTGAGGGATATCTATTTTGTCAAAGACGTTTAAAATAGGATCCAACTTCATATTTATTATAATGTCCGGATTTTTACCCTCAACAAAGATTGATCCTTAGTGAATTCTTTTAAAAAAATCCACTACATGTTATTTAAAAATACCTATTTCATTAATTACATAGATCTATCTTAGGACTTTTCTTAACGAAAATATTTCCTAGTGATAGAATTGTAGAATGATTTATTTCCACTTGTCATCGAGTTTGACCTCAAAATTATTACTCTAAATTACGTTAAATGACAAAACATCATTGTAAACCAACTTGTGGCCACCCACCCATAATCCGTCGATAAAAAATAAAATATTTCTTACATAACAAAGATGTCGTCTTTATTATGGGTTTTGACTATGAATCTGACTTAAGGATCATTTCTATAACTTAATGATTAATCTTTACGCCCAATCAAATAAATACATCAAAATAGAGCTTAGATAACTAAAAGAAAATAAAACCATTACACAGAAAATTTTATGAATTCGATGCATTTTAGCAAATGAGAAAGAAAAAGGTGCTTTAGCATATAAAAGTAAAAACCACAAAATAATGTTATTTATAATAAAGAAATAATAACTAATAATCTTTTTTTTATTGAACCTGTATTTTTGCACGGGTGAGGTGCACATAATTCTTAGGCTTAGATGCCAATGAATGAGGGGTTTTCATTCCACCAAATTCGCCAGGGCATGATCCCGACCTCATCCCTTATTACAATATCTCTGGGCCTTTGCACTCAGCAAGAATTGAACCTTGGTGGGATCTTTGTGAGCCAAGCAACTTCACCAATGGGCCAACATCCGTTCGATTCTAATAATCCTTTTCAAATACAAAAGTAAAATTTTTATCTATATACAAAAGATTATGTAAATTTCGATTATCAAATTATGTCTGTTTTGATTTTATGACAATATGTTTTGGTCACTTGTATTGTAGTATTAGTGCACGACTATATTTCACATACTTGTAAATACTACTTATAATTGGTATTGTAAAGAGAGATAACTAAAACTTGCCTATGTCAGAAAGTTTTGGGTGCTCTAAGTAGGGTTTGAGATGAATGCTTGATTCTCGCAACATTGTACTACATATCACACCACCTTATTGTATCAAGGAGGAATATTTATTTCACGATATATTGCACTCAATTGATTTTTTTCCCTTTAAACGGTGCCGCTTTCCTATTTTAATGGAGACATCCATTCTTCCCGCATCTTTTGGTATAGGTTTAGGCGGCGGGAGCTCGAACGACCATGCCTCCAAAAAGAAGCAATCCCATAAGTTTGTTCCAAAATTTTATGACAAGGTAATGACCCTCCTCTACTCGAGCCTAATGTTGTTTTAGATTTACCTCAATTTGAAAAGGCTTGTTCTTGTCTTGAATAATTCATGTTGGTTGCTTATTTTGTTAGCAGTTGTCCCACATGAGAGTATTCTCAAATAGTGGGTTCACAACCACTGGTAGGGTCATGGCGTTAAACTTGAGGGTGTCCAAAACCTTACCAAGGGTTTTTTTGTTTCAATTTTCCAACCTTAAGCATTGCAAATCCATTTTGAATCATGGCCCTTGGTTTATTGGGAACATGTTGGTTATCTTCTTTCCTCGAACCTATGATTTCCATGTTTTTGAACACGCTCGATTAAAGTTTCCATCCGGGTCAAGTTCCCTGGTATGCCTCTACCCTTTGGAGTTTTGTGGAAGATCTGGTCAAACCCATTGGGCGGTTTGTCTTCCATGAACATAATAAGTTTTATGCAACCCGTTCGCAACGTCAGTCTGTGGTGGAAGTTGATTTAGTAAGGGACCTCTAGGAAACTCTTGATATCTAGGCGGGTGACACTCATTTCTCTCAACACGTCCTCTACATTAATTTTCCCAATACCTCCTTTCGTTGTCAGTATTTCGACCATATGATTTGGGAATGTCCTTTAATGGCTTCATTTTCCTCGCTCATGTCATAGAGAAGAAAAGTCCCAATTCAAAATTGTCCTCTTCTTATAGAGAGGGATGGATAATGGTTACTAAAAAGAAAAACCCTAAACCCCATCTCGACGGTTTATCGACCCCATAGGAGGGTTTTATTAGGCTTCGAATCCTCAACTAACAAGTAGCATGTGGCTACCCCATCACCCATCACTCCTCAATTGTGGTGTCCTCAATTATTTCGAATCTGTAAATTCATAGCCTTATTCTGGAGGAAAATGTTAACACTTCAGTAACAAGTCCATGCACATGCATTCTCGTAGCCCCTCCCATCAAAGGATAGTGAGTATGTTTTGTTGTAGAGACGCCCTTTCTAGATGGGTGATTACATTCCTTATTCAAAAATTGTTAGCTCTTCCATCTCTACAAACAAATTTGCAGTGTTAGGGGGCCTTGAGGAGGAATATGGCATGAATCTTGATAGTTCTCAATGATAGTTTTCTCTTAGAATGTGCTTGGACTTATTGAAATAACCCATAGATATACAGTTAGGGACATTTTTCAAACATTTAGACATATACATGTTCTTTGTCTACACGAGGTTAAGCTTGCTAGATTTCTTCTCCAGTCAAGAGCCCATACTATTTGGCCGGATACCATTTGTCACCATTCTAATCATGAGTCTGGGAAAGGGGCGTTCTTACTCTATTCTCTCCTTCTCTGTAGCAATCTATTATGTCTTAGGGTTCTCGACCCTTCTCATCGAGTCAGTGTGGTCCCTTTTTTATTTACATAACCAGATTTTTGGTATTGCTAATATTTATGCTTCCAATGATGTTGTTGAGAGGTCATTACTTTGGCGGTGGATTGTTGATGAATTACCCGATGCTCATTGGATTATGTGTGGAGATTTTAACATGGTGGATTCTCTCAAGATAAAGTAAGATGACTTCCTAAGGGGTTGTGTGTTGGTGAGCGTGAAGCATGGTTGTACATGTGCAACAAGCTTGTAAGTTTTTATCTTAATCACCATTTTAGACATGCCTCTGATGCAACCTAGTTTACCTGGTCTAATTTTAGATAGGTTCAAAAAAATGTTGTCTAACGGATTGATCGAGCATTCCTCCCGAATCAATGGGTGTTTCATTCACCACCAATTTTGGTAAGCCAAGATCTGTTTGGGAGGGGATTTTCTTTCTAACCAAACATCAATATATTATTTTGTAATCATGGGTGACAAAATATGACGTAAGGACAAGAATAAAGTCAATAACAAGACATCGAGAATTGGAAGAGATGAGAATTAAGAAAGTGAAGAGGATGCAAAAACTTCGTGCAAGGCAAGGTACATCTGTTGTATCAAATGTATCTAATGTATATGAGAATAATGATTTTGCAATGAATGTTGATATTGAATTGAATGATAATGTTGGTATGGATGAAGAAATTGATATGAATCCAATTGTTGAACCTTTACCTGAGAATCCAAATGTTGAACCTTTACCTGAGAATCCAAATGTTAATCCTGAAATTTGTATGGAAACACTAAATGAAGAAAGTAACCCTCTTAATGAATCTTCACCTCTTAGAACATCTCCTTCCATTTTGCGAAGAAAACCAATTCACTTAATTGAAATTGATGAAAACATTATAAAACCAATTCCTAAAAAATTTTTGATAAAAATGCGAGAAGAAAAACTAAGGGAATTTGGGATAATTACTTTGAGAATTTAAATGACACACAAAGATGTCAATTATTTGTTACATTGATGAAATTAATTAAGATGAGACCTACAATGAATACCCTAGGGTTAAGAACATCTAATATTGTTGATTGAAATGTGTCAATTGTTGAAAATATACATAAAGCATACCAAATTGTAGGTGCCAACAGACACACCAAAGATAGTAATGTTACACGACATGTAATTACTAATTGTATAGTAAGTGATAAAATAGTTAATAAACGCTTGATTAGAAAAATAAGCAGAGATTTGAAGCTAAACAGAAAAACACTAATGAAAGTAATAGGGAGACGCAAAAGTCTTGAGTCAATCAATAACACTAACTATTGGGCTTTCTCTAGCAAACTCCCATGCTAAGACAAGAATACGTCGATATTCTAAAAGAATTAATTGTAAAGTTTTGGAATGAGAACACAAGGGTGTCACCAAATAGAAGAGATCTAGTAAAAATAAGAATAGGTTCACGTAATCGTGTGTAAAAACATATCTTAGATATGACTCAAACACAACGTTCTCTAAGTTTAATAATGAAAATCCATAAATTAGCATTAGCCAAAGATTCTTTGAAATGAACAAACCCTTTTATGTGAAAATCAATCACTCATATACCATTTGTTCATCATGACGCATCACGTTGAATTTTCAATAAATTGTGATTTTTTTGTCAAATACGTTGTGTTTTGCATACTAACATCAAGTTGTAGGAGTGTGGATTAAATGTCCCACCAAAATCTTCAAGGGAATTTATCCCTACAATATTTTGTGAAAAATCAACTTGACAATTTTTTTATAACATATCATGTTTGGATGGAACGTAAACGTATGTGGTGGCTTGCCAAAATTGAAAAGTTGTATCCATGAGGAGAGTAAAGATTCAATAAGAAAACAATTGGTTGGTTTCAAAAATATAAATCGGTGGCATATCAATTAAAAGATGGAAAATAATCTAAGAGGTGTGAGATTATTATAGAATAGTTACCTGAATCATAATATTTGGTCAAATTTAGAGAGGAAATTGTTTATGAGTATGCAAGGCACACACATAGAGATCGATGGTTGGATGAACAATTCAAGTTAAGAAAGGACACATTCCCACTTGGCACTATTGTTTCAGTAGTTGAATTCACAGAGAATTACACATTGCAGCCACAAATGGAGGTTCAGTCTCAATATTATAACTTGGTGCAAGTTGTTATTTTTGTGCATATAACATTCATGCACTCTCCAGAAAGCACTGAGAAAGATTGAAAAATATTAAGAGAGTATCATTTCTACATCAGTAATGATTGGACACATTCTATAGAATATGTGCAAGGGTGTTTCTAGGTGTTTTATGTGAACTTGAATGAGAGGAACATTTTATTCAATCAACATTACATTTGGTCGAAAATTGTACATCAAAATTCAAGAATGCACGGATGTTTTATTGGCTATGTAGGATCCATGAAGAAAAGGTGTAAAACATATCTAGTTTTTATTGAGGTAAGAAATGGGAAAGGAGAACATGATGGTTTAGGAGCATGTGTGAAAATAGAACTTGCAAGAGAAGAACTAAAAATCAAGGATGGTGCTAAAATTTACTAAATGCAAAAGCATTGATGATTGGTGCATCAAGAACATGGGCTCTCAAGAGAGTTCAATGGTTTGTAGATATTTTTGGTTGATAGGGAACAAAATTTGTTAAGCTATGAAGATTATATGGTAAGTTGTAGGATCAAGTGATATGTACTCGTTCCATAGTTCAGATGCAAGTTCTTGGACTCTTTATACTAGGTGTATAGCATGTTTTTGTATATCATGCATTGATTTTGCGTGGAATGAATGTGAGTCACAATAGTGGGTGGATGAATGGAATTTAGACCTCTAATTCCACTCGACACATATCAAGTTCCACGAGCATTACAACTTGCAGTGTCTTCAGATCATATGACAACATCACCTGACTTTGACCAAGTCTTTGATTTAGTGCAATAAGGTACATATGTATGTCATGTTTTAGATTTATAAATTATTAAATGATCAAATATTAATGTATTTTAAATTTGACTTGAGTTTTACTTTGTGATGTAGGGCACATTTTTTGTAGTTATTGTGACAAAATTTAACAAAGAGGGAACAAACTACTTCTTGTCTCATTTTGTAGAGGGGAAAAAATTAACTTCCACAATCATTTATGGTGAAGGCCTTGAGTATCCCACTGGGTCAGTGGTAGTCACTGGAACTTAGCTTCAACCATATCCTATAAAAAATCAAACACTTGGTTGTTTGAAGACTATGAAGTACATCGAAAGATACTTCACTATTCACATTTGGTTCTTACAAAAAATATTAAATTGATCAAATATCGAGGTAGGCCATTAAACAAAAATCTATGGAAGGTTCGTGAATCGATCATGAAGCAATTCTTTCTATTGTCAAAAGTAGAGTTGATCCATGTGGTTCATTGGATTGAATTTGCAAAGGTATGTTCTTCATGAATTTAATTTGAATATTTACTTTAATGATTTTGTTTAAATTCTATAGGATTTAAAATTCTATTTAATTGCTTACTAACATGTTTATGTAGGTTAGTGGTGCCAAAAAAATCTTCCACCTTCACATGGTTGGCACTATTAGTAGAGAATTTATTATTCTCAAATTCTAAGAGAAGATAAGGGAAATTAAATATTAGAAAGGAACAATAAACAAATATTCTCATTTCACCACCTATATTGTAAAAATATCTTATTAAAATTCTCATTTCACCACCTATATTATTCACATGGTTGGCAATGGACAACCTTACACTGACTCAGACTGGACTATTTTGACACTTTTACAAACAATTAAACAACAAGAGGAGTGAAATGAAATGGAGAAAACCAATACGGATTTCATATAGGGTACCAACATGGAGGTGTAGGATTTGATGAGACATATCTGGGTGCCACGAAGACCGAGTAATCACCGTCAAAGTTATAGAATTTTCTAGTCTCAAGGATATTAAGGGACTACACACGAATGAGGTAGCCCTGAAGCATTGTGAGCATAGGGAACCATAAAAAGGCCTCTCCTAATTGTTTACTAGGCCATCCCAACATGTGTGAATAATCAGTTAGGTACCATGAGCTTCTGTTTGCAAAATATAGCATTTGGCATCCTTACACTGACTTAAACTATAATATTTGGTGTGTGTTTAAATAATAGCACAATGAGAGAACCAAATCGAGATGGAGAAAACCGAGATGGTATTTTGTAGAGGGTACCAATATGGAGGTGTAGGATCAAACAAGATGTCTTTAGGTGCCATGCAGAGTCTAAGTAATCACTGTCAAAGTTATAACATTTTTTGGTCTCAAGGCTCTTAAGGGACTACGCCAAGATGAGGTAGCCCGAAGCAACGACACCATACCACACTAAAACAAAGCCTCCACTAGTGTTTACCACACCATCCATGGATGCATATCCATAATCAGTTTGGTGCCACGAGATTCCATTTGTAAAATATTTCCTCAAACAACCTTACATTGACTCAAACTACAATATTTAGCGTGTTTACAAACAATAACACAACGAGAGAACCAAATCAATATGGAAAAAACCGAGATAGGATTTTTAGAGGGTCCAACATGGAGGTGTAGGATCAGATGAGACATATCTATGTACCACGGAGACCGAGTAATCACCCATCAAAGTTATAGCATTTTTTGGTCTCAGGGCTCTTAAGGGACTACGCCTGGACGAAGTAGCTCGGAAATGCAACGAAACCATCCTACACCAAAACAAATCCTTCATTAGTGTTTACCTCATCCATCTGGATGTGTGTGCAAATTCATTTTGGTCCACATGAGCTTCCACTTGCAAAATATGGCATTTGACAACCTTACACTGACTCAAACCGTAATATTTGGCTCGTTTGCAAAAACAATAACACTGCGAGAGAGAACCAAATCGAGATGGACAAAACCGAGATAATTTTTTTAGAGGGTCCTGACTTAGAGGTATAGGATCGATGAGATATCTCTAGGTTCCACAAAGACCGAGTAATCACTCATTGAAGTTATATCATTTTCTCGGTCTCGGGGCTCTTAAGGGACTACCCCTGCATTTAAGTAGCCCGGAAGCACCGTGAGAGCACATGGAATCAAAATGATATCTCCCAAGTGTTTACTGGCCATCCTAACATGTGTGCACAATCATTTTTCCCAAAGTTTCCATTTACAAAATATATCATCTTGAAATCCTTACACTACTCAAACTACAGATATTTGGTGCATATTTTGCAAACAATAAGACAATGAGAGAACCAAATTGAGATGGAAAAAACCAAGATAGGATTTTGTAGATGCTCCTAACACGGAGGTTTAGGATCAGATGAGATGTCTCTAGGTGTCACGAGAGATCGAGTAATCACCCATCAAGTTATAGTTTTTCTGGTCTCGGAGCTCTTAAGGGACTACGCTCAGACGAGGTAGCCCTAAAGCCTTAAAAATGGGCAAAACTCGTCCCAACCAAAAAAGAATCCTCCACTAGTGTTTACCAGGACATCCAAATGCGTGTGCACATTCGGTTTAGGTGCCATGAGTTTTTGTTTATAAAATATTGCCTTCACAACCTTATATTGACTTAAACTATAATATTTAGCACGTTTTGCAAAAAATAATACACAACGAGAGAAGTGAATCGAGAAGGAAAAAACCAAGATATAATTTTTTAGAGGGTCTCAATGTGAGAGGTGTAGGATGATACAAGAAATCTCTAGGTGCCACGGAGATGAGAAAAATCACCCATTGATCAAGCTTATAGTATTTTCTAGTCTCGGGTCTCTTAAGGAACTATGCCTGGATGAAGTAACCGAAAAGCAACGACATTAGCTTGCAAATGAAAAAAAGCCTCTACTAGTGTTTACCTAGCCATTTGGATGTATGTGCAAGTTGGTTTGGTGCCATGAGCTTCCATTTGAAAATATTGGCCCATTTGAACACCTTACATTGACTCAAAATGTAATATTTGGCGCATTTGCAAAACAATAACAAAGAGAGAACCAAATTGAGATGGATAAAACTAAGATAGGATTTTGTAGAGGGTCCCACACGGAGGTGTAGGATCAGATGAGATGTCTCTAGGTGCCATGGAGACAGAGTAATCACCCATCAAATTTATAGCATTTTTGAATCTCAGGGACTTAAGGGACTACGCCCGGACAAGTAGCTCGGAAGCAATGACACCATCCCACACCAAAATAAATCCTCCACTAGTGTTTACCTAGCCATCTAGATGCGTGTTACAGCATAGTCGGTTCGGTCCCATGAGATTTTGCTTGCAAAATATTGCGTTTGATAGCCTTACATTGACTCAAATTACAATATTTTGTGTGTTTACAAACAATAAGACAATGAGAACACCAAATCGAGATGGATAAAATTGAGATAGGATTTTGTAGAGGGTCCCTACATAGAGGTGTAGGATCTAACAAGATGTCTCTAGCTTCCACGAAGTCTGAGAAATCACCCAACAAACTTATACTTTTTTGGTCTCTAGGATCTTAAGGGACTACGTCCGAACAAAGTAGCCTAAAGCAACAACACACCGTCCCACACCAAAATAAAGCCTCCAAAGCATTTACCTAGCCACCCTGATGTGTTGGCATATTCGGTTTGGTGCCATGAGCTACTGTTTGCAAAATAATGGATTGGAAAACCTCTCACTCTCTCTCCCTCTCATGTTTTCTTTCTTCTCTCTCTCTCACAATCTCAATCTCACTCTCACTCTCTTTTCCTTTTGAAAAAAAAATCACATTTCTCATATTTCCATGTATGGTATTATGCAATCTAGGATGACCCATTGGAAGTTGGAAAAAAACCACATGTTTGACACCTTGTGACACATGTTCCCGACCTCCACAATGTATTGAGCTCACCATGTTCTTGTTAGTTGTTACTAAGTATCACCGCAAAGTTTTAATTTTCAAGGTATAATGATTACATTGACAGGAATTCGAAACCATATTAGTCTTGTTGATAGTACTAATTACCCATGAAATCTAATTCTCCAACTTTCATTTGCTTTTCTCATCTTCCATGTCATACTAATAAATGATTTGACAGGGGAGCTTCCCTCTTCGATGGTGATACATCGAATATGAATATGATCCTCGAGATTCAATCCTCATCCCACCATAATACCAGTATGAACTCTGTTGTTGGTAATGTTGCATGGTCATTGTCCTTTTTGCAGGATATGTTTTTCTTAACATATATGTTCTAGATTTTCTGATACATATGTTGTAAAGACATATACTTATTGAGAGCAGTGTTTGTGGACATAGAGGAAGAATGGAAAAGTTAAGCGCGATGGAGAGAGAAAGGAAAAAGTTGAGGGAGAGAAATAGGAGGGCCTTTACCACCAAAATATTCCAATGCCTCAGTGCAACATGGAAATTACAATCATAGCAACAAAGGAATGGCTAAGAACACTCAGGGGTTATCAATCACCTAGTAAATCTTTCTTTTTTAGTTATAAATGGAGTCAACTTGGCCTCGCCTTAGTGACCTTCCATTCATTGATAATTCCTATTATATATTGAAAAGTTCATCCAAAACCACATTTTGACATGAAACCCTAGCTAAAACCTAAAAATGAGGGTTTGATGATTAAGAGAGATAGAAGGAGAATTGAGAAAAATCCCATGGTGAAAAGGAAGAATGAGATAAAGGGTGTCTGAAAATGTAATTCTTTTTGGTTGATTGTTTACAGGTTCTTCTAAACTTGGAGATTTATAGTGTAGGAGGGCTAATTGGCTAGGAAGGAAAAATTACAAAAAGTGGCATAACGTTTTCATTAGAGTTGAGTTAGTACTTGAAATTTGACATGCACCTTAATGAGGATAATGGGTGCCTAAAACACTTACCAGTAAGGTTTGAAAGCTTGTGGTTTGCAAAATGTGTTAGAATTTATCTTTTTCTGGGCTACAAGGACTAGTGAGGGTCAAAAGGAAAATGATGAAAGATGGATTTGTGAAACTGATTTGATGGTTTGAGCAAGTGTAAATAGGGTTGTTAAGCATGTTTAAAGAGTTTTTCAGTCATGGTTCAGTGTTCTATTGTTTTTTGGCGTATTGAGCTAGTATTTGCAAAGTGTGAACTATTGAGAGAAGTGAATGATAAAGCTCTAAGGAGTTGTAGAAGGAGTTGGAGTATGAGATTTTGGGAGCACCTTAGGGATGGAAAAAGTGAACTATTGAAGCTTGTAAGACTTTTTGGGTATCCTTAGATCCTTCTATCCATGCTTGTTGCAAAAAACATTGTCTTAAGGGGCATAGTTGATAGTTTTGGTAAGATGAACAACAATGGTGTTTGGAGCCTTATGAATCAAGTTAGTGATGGTCCTAATGATTGTCTGAGGTGTTTTAACAGGGGAGAAGACTAAGAAGCATTGAATAATGCAGTAGGTGCATGATAAGATAGGAACCAAGTACAAAGAGACCATGAGAAAGAAGAAGCGCAGGTAAGGTAAATACACATATACACATTGATAAATTGAATGAATAATTACTCAGATTAGGTAACTCTTTATATACATACATTATATAAATATTGATTTCCAAAGTTTGATGCATATTATACATTGAAAATGCTAGTACATACATCACCAATAAATGAAAAAATAATCCATAATGTCTTAAATATTGTCAAGTGCACATCATATTAGTTTCATACAAAAATAATCTCATAAATGTAAGGTCTCATACAAAAATATCGAGTTCCAAATAGTATTAATGTGCACAATAAATATAAAAATGCATGAATAGGTCATATAATATCAATTTCAAATGCCATATAGGTGTACATACAATGTCCATGCACATAGGCATACAAAAAATGTCATAACACAACACATACAAAATATATATATACACATACACACACACACATATATATCCTAATCATCAAAATCTATCCCTCTCTTGGCCTTTCTCGAAGAAGGACCTCCCTTAGACAAAGATGGAGATCTGTGAGATGACTTCGATTATCCATGCCCATGCTACGAGTCCTCTTCCATTAAAGACTTGCATGTAGTTGAACATGTAAATGCAAACAAATTTTTTTGTCAAAACTTAATTTATATATGTTTTCAACATGTATTTAAGACCATGCTAATGAAAGTATTTACATAAATACACACACTTACCACAAGCTCTCGTCATGTTGAATCTGCATCTCATGCTTAGATGAGTCATCGGGAGCTCTTAGAGCATGAACGGGGGTATCAAAATGATGAGCTCAAGGATTCCATGCCCTCGAAGTCAAAATGGAAGGGGTTGAAGTTCCCTACATACACATAAGATCACAAAATAAAACATCAAAATTAGCCAAAATAGAACTATGTTAACAATAATTTTTTTGAATGTAGATCAAAAAAATTATGTAAAATAAGTACATGTATGTGTAATGACAATATTTTAACTAATTTTATCAATATACAACTATTTTTTTACCGCGCCACACCTGTGAATCAAATGAACAGGTTGTTACCTATCGTAGGTAACTCCTGTGTATACACAATGAAGGAAATTATTAACATAATTTAATAATGCTACAATGAAGGACATTATTAACATGTAATTTAACATAATATGAATTACATGAGAAATTTAATGAAAATACATGTTGTTTGAATACCTCGGTGAGTTGTTGCACAAATGAAATCACAGCAAAAACCCCTTTCTTTACTCATCGCAGAGATGGTGGGGTGTCTAGTGAGGTCATCAAATTTATCAAACATATATCATGTCAAGTTAGTTGAACATACAAGAACATACATATATTTGAGTTCAAAAGTTATATATATTTTTTTCATACATGAAAATTTTACACAATTAACATTCTAAATTACCTCTGTGAATGTATGTGTAGGCATGGTGCTCAGCACTGTGGTCGGGATGATGACACCCCTCCCACGCGCTGTAATATCAATGCATACATGTACAAATACAATTATTTCAAAAATTTAACATATATAAGTAAATCAAGTACTCTGATATTTTTGTAACACACATAATAAAACATAAAAATACCTACAAAGGTGACGCCGATGACTATAATCCAAATGTCTCACTCAAAAAGGCATCTGACATAGTGGCATTATCGTGTGCACCACCAGCGAAACTCCACCAAAACCAATATGCATGAAAGTATCATCCTCCTCAAGCCCCAAACATATGCTACCACATGTCAAGAAAATATGTGGCCTCATGCTAGTACCACTGAGGGAATACTTTGTGTACCTCCACGAACATCTGGATCAGAAATCTCCCTCATATGTCAAACAAGGGTATCAGATATCCCTTGAAGCACGTGGAGTGTATCAATATCTCTATTGTCTCCTTCACTACTTTGGAGGGAAGTCTCGGGGTGAAAGGGCTTCATGTGGGGACTCTACCTACTAAATAATTGCATGTTGTGTGCACAGTCGATCTTATGCAGAGAATCCTTTTCCTCGGCCCCGAAATCCCAAAAATCAAAATAGTTTGGGATCTCTTTGAGGATAAACTCACAATAGAGTTTCCTCAAAAATTATAGTGGCACCTTGTTTTTATTGCAAGGTGGAAAATCAAACACCATCCACCATCAGTCTAAAAATTATTTTTAATCAAATCATTATTGCACTAAAGTGGATGGGAAAACATTTACATGACAATGAAATATAAAAATTGGCATATATGAATAAGGTATCTCTTTTGTAAAAAATTATTTACATCCACATATGACAATTTGTTGCCATAATAAACCCTACAATGCTCTCTATAGAATGTCCAATGATCAATTTGATTTGTTTCGCGTCGAAACTTGAGCCATTAATGCCTCCAATTTGTTTATAAGAGAGGTGCATGGCGGGGTTTGTAGAATGTGAATCCCTCATTATTTTGATTAAATCCTCAATTTCAATCTTGTTTTCCACTATATGGGTTGCTAAATCTTCTTGAATTCCCGGGGGATGTTGAGCAACTGTAGGAGGGCTAGGAGGGATCATAGGAATTACAGGGTTTGGTTATGGTTGATTGGGTTGACGTGGAGTTGTAATAAAAAAAATATGTATTTAATTCAAATTCTACTCTATAATTACCAAATTTCAATGCAATTTTGAGAAAAGAATTGTGCCTACCTCTTCTCTATGGAACCATCATTGATTTTGATCTTTGTGGTGATTCTCGATGATCGTTTGAGCAAGATCCAACTAAATTTGAAATGTGAGGGCAGGGTTTTGCTTGTAAAACTCACATTTGGGGAAATGAAAATGAATAGGGCTCATTTTTTTTTTTTTATAGTTTAACATAACGCGTACACATTATAGGTTCGTGAATTACCAAACCAAGGAAAACATGATGCGATCGGGTTATTACAAAATGCGTATGTGTTTATTTTATTTTCAATTTTTGTCCACTTTTTGGCCCCCCAGATATGGTGCACTTACCCTTCGCAGTCCATTCGGAAAGGATTCCCATTAACATCGACTCTCTATGTGCTTATTCTTGAGGGTTTCAATTACCTTGTTACCAAGTTACTTCTCAGCGTTATTCAAGGGAATTTATCTCCCTGTTCGATCAACAACTTATTAACAATCACTTTGTTGATGATTTTTTTCCGACTCTAGAAGAGAATGAAGAGCTATTAATAACAATTTGCATTGTCTAGATATTGTATGCTTGGCTTTAGGGTCTTCCATCTAATGGAAGAAAATGCAATGTTATAGGAATTTTTGGATCCCACACCTCCATGGATGGAAGGATTTACTTGGCAAAGGATTCAACCCGTTCAATTTAAGTTCCTTGGAATCTCATTTTATTTCCAAGTTATTCCTACCACTATTTGGTCCTATGTTGTCCAACGAGTTGAGAAAATATTTCTTATTGGATTACCAAACCCCTCTCTCTTGTTGGTAAATTTCATATTTGTTCTAAGGTGTTAGTTGCCACTCATGTTTATTACTCCTTCTATTGGGCACATTCCAAGGCTTCATATGTTAAGTTATAGAAGTGACTTATATTTTTTATGGGCAGACACCAATGGGTACAAAGGTTTTCACATAGTGGCTTGGGATATTTTTTGTACTCCCAAAGATGTTGAGGGCTTAGGGATCATTGAAATTTGGCTACAAGGAATTTTCCTAAGTATCAAGTGGATCATTAGGGTTTTAAAAGGCTTGGAAAATCTTGTTTTGTCACTACATTTGTCAAGGCACTTCTTTTGGAAAATAAGATTCAAGAATCTAGGATTTCAAAGTCTGCTGCTCTCTCTCCGTGCTAGTTAAAATTAGAGGAAATTTTGTTATGAAGAGTATTTGGAAGGCATGGGAGTTGGTCAAACCTCACCTCATTTGGGTTGGAGATGGTTTCAGAATAGGGCTATCCATAAACTCACACTCCTTATGGTGGTATCTTGTTATTAACTTTCACAATGTTCATTTTTCTATGGTGTCATGGATTAAAAGTATTAGGATTTTTAAGCATGGTATCAAGTCTGCTAGGTGATTTGTTTTGCAAGGTTACCCATTCTTGGAAACCCTGGGTTCTTATCAAAGCTTAATTTAACCTTAATAATGGGGATAAAGAATCTATTCAGGAAATTTAGAATGTCATACCTGATGAAATGATCTATAAGATTGGGGTCTCTCCTCCTTTCCATTTGTGGCATGATTGGCACTCCTCTACAAGACACCCTTCTTCATCAGTATAAACCCCGACTTGGTTACCAACTCTTGGTGCCTACTCACATTCCTTATGAAAAGTTGAATAAGTACTGGAAGTTTAAGTCCCCATAAAGGGTATGGAAGTGCAGGTTCAATATAATTTGGAAGGCACACATAAACCTAAAAAGGCTCATTTTCTGGAGTTTTTTATATCGAGGTTTTCCGTTGGAAAATGTCTTCAATAATTGGGGATTATTAACCCCTTATGTCTTGCTTTCCAATAACCTAAGTCTCTTTTACATTTTTTTGGTATTTCCCTCTCACGTAGTCATCCTGGAAGTGGATCCACTCCATTTTCCAACCCTTTCACCTTGAACCCTTCACTTGGAAAATTGTCTTCTAGGGGACTCGACCTTGCTTCCTATAAAATATAACAAGTTTTGGTAAATATTTTGTGTAGAAATTCTATTTCAAATTTGGAAGATTAGAAATGATTCTATTTTTAATCAAACTATTCTTAGCATGGAATTTTCTATGATTGTTAAAAATGGAATTATTTATCATGTTTTGCTTCAGATCGAGGTCCGGAGGACAAATTCCACTTGGAAGTGGAGCATTTATAGGATCTCCTCACCCACTAGGGAAGTGCCACTTGTTTGGCTAGTTGGGTTCCATCTCATTTGCATCATCCTTCACCATTGTAGCATCGATCTCCACCTCAAAAATGGTTTGTCTCGTGGCTAAGGAGGCCAAAACAACGACTCTCTTGGAAAAATGTAGCTCCTCCCCCTTGCTGAAAGGTTTTTGATGATGGTGGTGTCTTCCAACAACTCGAGGTGGCGATGACTAGGGGATCCTCCCTACACTCACGATGGTGGCGGTTCTAGGCTGGGGATCCTCCCACACCCATGATGGTGAGGGTTTTGGGGGAGGCTCCTCCCTCGATAAAAATAATGTTAGTGGTTCTAGTTGGCATTCTTCTTCTCATGCTTCTCGGTTCCAAACAGATGCTCCTCCCCAAAACAAATTTTTACACCCGGCTTTGGCTATCTCTCTGACATACATGATGTTCCAACCCTTGAGCAGGAGATGGTTGGGATCCTGTTGGACAACCTCTCCCAAACCCCCAGTAATGGGTTGGGGATATGTTTTTAGCGTAGGCCACCTTCTCCTCCTCTTCCTTCGAC